>RHLP01000300.1:0-52190 GCA_003719405.1 Aspergillus incahuasiensis
CTCAAGGAAACCCACCCCCTCCGTTCATACCCCCTTATGAATCCTTCTGACATGATCCTTCATATTATCGACGCGTGAAAAAACGCGCGTGCACCCCTCACCCGCCCACTCGCACATAATGCCCGGGTTGTGCTTCGCCTCGTGGCGATCGCGGTCCTTCTTGCTGCTGAAGCCCGCGCCGGGGGCCTGCGGGTTCGCCTGCGGACACCCGTCGTGCCGGCAGAAGAGGTGCTTGCGGTGGCGGTTGTAGTGCTTGCGGAGGTCGCAGCCGCGCCGGAAGAGCGAGGGCGACGTGCAGGACGGGTACGCGCAGCGCCAGGTGCCCGGGTGTGTGGAAGACGGCGTGCCGTAGAGCGAGAGGTCTTTGCTGTTGTTTGCGCTGGCGCTGGCGTTTGTGGAGGAGGCGGAGGTTGTGGAGGGGGTGCGCGTGGGGATTTGCGAGTGGTGGTGCTCGTAGCTTCGGAGTTGGTTGTTGGAGTGTGGTGGGTTGGGTGCGTATTGGTTGTGGCTGTGGCTGTGGTGGTAGGAGGGGGATGGGGAAGAGAAGGGGCCTTGATCGAGGTCGAGGTCGAGGTCGAAGTCTGGATCGATGTCGGAAGATGGGATCGAGTCTGGGTAGGGTTGGGAGTGCTGGTGCGAGGAAGCTTGTGAGGGGTGAAGCCATTGCGTATTGCTGCTGCCGGGGGTCTGGCTCATCGTTGCGGTAGGGTAGTATGGGTTTTGTTGGACGTAGGTCTGAGGTTGGGGTGCGGTGTAGTAGGAGGCTGTTGGGTCGAGTTGGCTGCTCGTGCCGTAGGCAAAGTACTCGTCTGAGATATGGACGGGCTGGTTTGACATGGGAGGAAAGGACCCTGGCGAGGCGTAGAACATTGTATTGTCCGGGGCGAGGATGAGGGGGTTCTCCATTGTGGATGTGTAGGATCCTGAGTAGCGTTGTCTTCTCTGGGAAACGTTAGTCTTATGGAGACGAGATTATAAATGGGTATTGGCGACGTACAACTCTATTGTCTTCCATGTTCCATGCCTTTCGCTGCTTTCTAATGTGGCAGTGGTCGCGGTGATATCGGGATCCGTGAAGGCCGTCAGACAGATTTGTTGCCACCAGCATGACTTTATATCTTTCAATGTAGGACACAGTTGCGTAGTGATGATATATAGAAAGTTAGTGTAGGGCAGCGCAGTGCAGTGCAATATCGAACATCGGTTTAAGCCCCAAGTCCGTGTTTTAATATAGTAGCCGGCTTCGAGCCAGGACGGACCCAAGTCAGACGTGGCTATGCACGACCCTCAGTGACTCTGGCTGACAGCCAACGGGGAAGCTGAACGGTATCCCCAGATACAAGTCCCGTTCTGCTTGGCCTGGACACCAGACAGACTGGTTACAGCGGGAATGTCACGCTGTCTCAGCTCCAGTGACGATCTATGACCGCACCGAGAGCTGAAATTGATACGTTTACGTGGTATGAGCAGGAACTCGATGAGTTCTGCAGAGTCAGACTAGTCCCAGGGGGGGCGTAATGCACGCGGCTCATTCGCTGGGCCGTGCAATGGCCGCATGGTCAATTGCTGGAGTCCCGGTAGGGCTGAACATCCCTACCCCTCGGTCAGAAGTACCTGAAGGTTAATCCACGGCATCACCGATGGTTACCGCTCCGGAGGAGGAGGACGAGACACCAAAGCTGCGGACAAAGCTTGCTCCAGCAGGATTTGGCAGCCAAAACGGTCCTGGGCGTCTGAAACGGCAGCAAAGTGCGCTTCGAGGACCGCACCATCGAGACTTGGGGTAAGATAGTCATCCCCAGTCACCAAAATAACCCTGTCTCCCGACTTGGCATGCGTGCGGTGATTGGACAAGTCGTATGATTGTGGCTGATGCTGCCAGCCAAGGCGCAGGCTGCAGATGCACACCGCAGATCGGGACCGCCAGTCTCTGGCCTTTACCGCCAGCTTTTGCGCGAGCCTCAACGGCCATTCGTGCACACCCCGGCCACCCCTCCGGACTGGCGGTCCTCGACCTTTATATCCTTCGACCCTCGTCCTGGTGGCGAGGTGTAAACAGCGGTGTCGGTTTAAGCTCATCTTGCATGTTCAGCACCAGACTTTCGCCTTCGCCGACTGCAACCTCTGAGTTTGAGGTGTCCATGGATAGCTCCTTGTTCCTCTCCCACGTCCATCCCAGATCACGTGGACACGCTTGCGAGGGCCCCGTGCGCAGAACCAACATCGTCATTCTTACGACCAGCAAACACGAGCTTCCTAAAATATCTTTAGACTCGTTTCCCCATCTCGTATTGCCTCAAATTGGACCCCACGCAACTCCGTCAACTCCGCCAACTTGGTCAGGGAGTCGGGACTCGATCGAGCCCAGAAACAAGTTATGCACTGCTTGCTAAGCACCGCATTACTAACTTATCGATGATGGCAGTGCGTAAGCAATTCTGCGTTGATTCATAATCACAACCTCTGTCATATGAGCCTTGGGGCTAGATGCCTGCTTGTTGCTGTTTGGTGGCTGGTGTATAGTTCCCGCCTCCATGAATGGCTCACGAGGCTCAATTGCACAAGCAATTGTTGCAAGAACCTCGGGATCCGGGAAGTCGTAGGTACCACGCCGCAGCTTACCTGCTGCTTCTAGGGCCATACGACAAGGATGCTATACGCCGTAACCTTTACAGGGTACTCTGCGAATCAGCGCATTTGTGTGTTACTCGGACTTCTCACTCCCCTCTAGAGGTGGGGATGGAGGAGTGAGGTGACAATTCCTCGCAAGAGGCTGACACCCCACGAGTCAGGAATCCAGGTTTACGGGTAGATCAGGGGGCCACGATCACAATTCTGATAAACTAGACACCGGGCATCATCCGAAGTCAGCAGACCAATGATCAAACTGGTATCACCGTCGGGTTGGGACTTCCGAGTTCAACTAGTTGCTACTAATAAATCTCCAAAAGAATACAAAACATCTAAACAGGCCTCTATCCAACAATGGCCGGTTGGTGTAGTTGGTTATCACGTATCGTTAACACCGATAAGGTCGCCGGATCGAGCCCGGCACTGGTCATCAGGTGGAGTTGAGTTGTCTCCAATCTTTTTTTTTCGTATTTTGCACGTCAAGCACTTTCTGCCGGTTCATCTTGGGGCACCAAGAGCGGGCTGTAGACACTGGGACCGTTGTCCTTGTCGTTTTCATCGGCAGTTCTGTAGAGGATATAATGCTGCACCATGAAAAGCACATCGAAGAAGATGCTGACATTAGACAGGAGGAATTTGATAGGATTGCCGGCGATGCCACTCCAATCATCCTGGAACGAGGAGTCGATGACCAGTTGAGCTAGCGAAAGCACACCTCCAGTGAAATCGAGCAAGATCTGGACAATGTTCCAGCCACGTGTAGACTTCCGCTTATAGTTGACCCATGCTTGCGGCACGTACTTAACAACTGTAATCACGAGTTTCACGTATGAAAGAGCGTAAATCTAAGACCACATGTCAGATCGGCCCAAAAATAGGCAAAGGCCTGCATGAGTCATTTATTGGCTGCACTTACGACGTCAATCCAAGCCCAGCTCAACGGTTCGTAGCCATCGTCAGGGCTCTTGGCTAAGACAACGCATATCACCACGGCAACTGCGACAAATGCGCCCCAGAATAGCCCTGTAATCGGCTTACTCACCTTTTGGAATCGTGACACTTTGAAGCCCCAGATTTTCGGCCAGAACTGGGAGTAGACCAATCCGCTCAGGATGACGGCATGCAAGGCAAAGGCAAAGTCGTTGAACCGCACTGTTGGCTCCTGTGCCAAGGGATGGCGAGCAGCATATTGATGACGAATTACGGGAGAATACAAGAACGTCCCTGTATATATGGCGTAGCAGACGAACCCGAGAACGTTGACCGTGGGGAAGTCGATGGCTAGTCCAGTGGTCGCTTTTCGACGGTAGTTATCAATAGGTTGGGGATAAAAGGAAGCGGACCAACAGAGCATGCTTTGGATAGCTGTTAGCCTATTAAGTTCCAACATGAGAAAATCGAAACAGGGGGACTCTTGTACTTACTAGATCCATCCAAGAAGGCTGTTCGTTATCAAGACCGGCAGTTAGTGATGAATCACAGATTAGAGGGAACTTGGACCCCCAAGCATAATCACCACTTACCGCGAGAGGGCCTTGACAAAGGCTGCTAGTTGGGACATCGCTCTGGTCAACGTCGGTCCATGAGGGTTGATCAGGGTCAGTTTCGGTCGGCCGGTTTGATAAGTAAGAGATGGCGGAGATCGCGTGATGTCAGTGATAAGATAGCAATCAGCTACAAAGCGGAAGGCGGTGAAGCTCTGATAGCTGGCTCCGATGGTTGCTCAGGGAATGTGCTGGCACGCTAAGCCGTAAACAGTGAAATGTTATTATTGGCTGTCGTGCACCCAGCCCTCTCAATTATGCCATCTGAGCCCGGGTCAATCTTGATCGAATGCGTTTGCAGCTGGCCTTCTTTCACCTCTTGAACCCTTTCCAGCTGACTGTTATTGTTGTTCATCGCGGCTGAAAGATTGTTTCTTCTTGAGTGGTGATTCGAACCCTCCATCCCTTCCCCGCCTCTATACTCTACCTCCGTCTACCACCATCCAGCCATTGATTACTCCACAAGTAGCCCGGTCGCATACCAGGAATCGGTGCATTCCTCAACTCCATACACTCCCGAGCAGGCAACCGTTATCCACCGAGACATTAATCCCGTCGGTCTAGTCCTATCGTCTATCGTCGCATGGTACATTCCTCAAAGCGGGGGATCTCGATAGATCTCCTTCGGTGATATTGCTTGCTTGCTATCTCAAAGGGCCTGAAGGTATCTGGCTCGACAAGTTACAATTCAGTCATGTCGGACAATTCGGGGCTCACGTCTCCTGGGGAGGCGTCGTATTCCTCCAATACTTTGCACGTTGGCGATGGAACATGGGACACCGATCGAGACACCTTTCTTTTGCCTAATCTCATGGGCGTGAACTTTGAGACAATGCGGTACAATGGTATGTGACAAAATAGCCATTTGCTGGAATGCCCACTGACTGTTTTACAGGAATGGGAAACAGATTTCGAGACATGCCTCATTACCACACGCTAATCATTGCCCACGGTGTCATCGCAACGATTGTGTTCCTGGGACTGGTTCCCTTGTCGATCTTCCTTGTGCGATATTACTCGCTTCGAAATCCATACCAGGCCTTCAAGTACCACGTTTGGTGCCAGGTCCTTACCCTGTTCTTGAGCACAGTTGTGTTTGTCCTTGGTTGGTTTGCTGTCGGTCCGAGCCGAAGCCTTACGAATCCACACCATGGTATCGGTCTTGCCATCTACGTTATAATAATCTTCCAGGTTATATGGGGATGGTTGGTTCATAAGATTGAGAGGAATAAGAAGAGGTTTCGCGTGCCGTTGAAACTAGTGGTAGGTTTTCTTTCGCCACGGCGCACTTATAATGCCAGCCCTAACTAGACTACAGATTCATCGCTGGATGGGTCGCGCTTTGGCAATCTTGGGGATTGTTCAGATTCCCCTCGGACTCACTTTGTACGGCTCACCAAAAGTGCTGTTCATCTTATTTGCCGTCGCTGCTTTCATCCTTCTGGCAATCTTCTTCATACTGTCATATCTGTATGACGAGGACAGGGGTCCATCTGGGGATGGAGACTATGACAGCCGCTATAGTTATATATCTCGTCGGCCAGACGATGACGACGGCCATAGGCGTAGCAGTCTAGGGCGGATGGCAGCAGCTGGAGCTGCGGGAGCCGGGTTGGCAACAATTTTCAGGCGGCGCAGCCGCGATCAGGCCACCGAGAGTTCCCAAACGTCCTATATGGATGAAAAATACTCGGATGAAGGTTCACGCCGCGGCGGCTGGGGAAGCAAATTCCTGAAGTTGGGCGCCCTCGGTGGCGGTGCTTTGCTTGCCAAACGGTTCTTTGATAGGAGGAGAGAACGAGAAAGTGACGCGGAATCCGGAAGATATCAGCCTGCTCACCGTCGAACCGACAGCATGACAGAAGAAAGTCTGAGCCAGCTTGACAATCGTCCGCCACCTCAGCCAAGCTATCCAGCCCCTGTCAATCGCCCTCCAAACAGACCGCCAAGCAGGGAGGAAAGCATTAACTCGTCCTATTATGACTACTCATACTTTTCACGCGACGAAGAGCACCCCTCTCATACGGCTCGGAATGCCTTGTTTGGAGCAGGAGCACTTGCGGCTCTCAAAGGTTTCTTCTCTCGGGGTAAGAAAAAAGATGAACAACGGCATGTGGAGGAGCTGCGACGGCATGACCTAGAGAACGAGAAGCTAGCCCGAGCGAACAGTAAGAGGCGATATACCGGCGATGGATATTCCCCTCGAAGCAAGCGTCCAGCTTCTCAAACAGCTACCGATGTATCGACCGATCTCACACCCCGCCCCCCTCGCGCTCAGTACCCTCCAGAGTCGGCTCTTTCGGCAGCACCCGGAGCGGTTGATGGTGCACACTCTGAACTACCTCCAGTACCACCTATGCATTACGATCCGGCTTCGACTATGACGCCCGCACCCGCGACATCGTATCCGCCGCCACCCCCAATCATCCCAGTTGCCGCCGCCCATGCTGGCGGATCTGCAGGTCCCTCATCAGCTCACTTACCAACCTCTGGTGGCAGTGCATGGCAACGAGAGGGCCACGTCGAGTCCCCGCCAGTATCAATCAAGGTGAAGATGCACGACGACGGCCGCAATATTACACTCAGACGTTTGACTGAGGAGGAAGCAGCCGCCGGCCGAGAAGCCCGCCGTCGAGAAAGACGCAACTCGCGCCGCCGCAACGGAAGCGTCAGCTCCCTCTCCGGCAACGAAGGCACCGGTAGCCGCGACCGCTGGCGACGGGTTGAAGAGCTTGAGCGCCAGCAACAGGAGCAAATGGATCGTGAGCGCGCAGCAGCTGCCGCCGCCACTACAGCTGCATCCCCTGCACCGATGTCACAGGCGCCGCTCGCCCCCGCTCCTGCAGCTTCAGGCTACAGCATTCCTCCCCCCGCCTCGTCATTCCTCCCCCCGCAGCAGAGTATGAGCCATATACCTCCGCGTGCGGCGTCATCGAACCCATACGGAAGCATCACGTCGCCCGTCGGCACGTACACCGGAACAGATGCAAGCGAATATGCCACGAATCGGCGCCGAAGGCGAGCGGAGAGAGCTCGAGCTAGGCAGGAGCGACAAGGGCATAGTGTCGAATTCACATAATGGCCACTATCTTGAATCGGCCTCGATGCCAGTATTTTTTGAGCATCTATCTGTATAGACAAACCCCTCTATTCGCGATGTATTTTCATTTTCCCTCACCCTATTCATCCTCCTTTTCCCTTACAAAATGTCCGAATGATCTACTAAGGTAATGACATGACGCGAGCGCTGACCTTCCTGTTGATTTTCTTTTGTTGTTTCAACCCGATATGGATGAATGATATCTTATACCAGCCTTTCCCCATCATGTGCTCTTTTCACCGTGTTCATTAAAATGCCCTGGATAGGATATTTGCTACGAGCTTCAAAGTCCGAAGCCCGAGTTGGATGTTTGAGCTTTGTTATGGTTTTCCACGATGGAATGGGATGTGGTTTGCTTCTACCGTCCCGGCCCGTATTCTGGACCAGATACCTCGTAGATTCTGGCACCAGTGGCTTTTGTGGTTGCTTCACGCTTCACATTACTTATATTGAATATAATTCGGTCAACCGTACGTACTGTGTGTGGTATCACTTCGGACTTTGAGTTCCAGTAATGAATCATTCACCGTAATCTGTCTCTCAACGATCTACCCACCAGGTGTTCATACATCACTCGACCAATTCGCCTTGTATCTGCCTCAATTCTACCACAATCTCAACGTGGAAGACACAAAGTAGCCATCGGATAAAGATATTGATGAGGACACGCACAATGGAAGCCGCCATCAACGCTATCTTGAAGCGCATGCACTTGCGGATGACGGTTACAAATGTCTTACTATGTTGGGTGAGAAGTAACGGAAAAACCAAGTGGAATCGAAGTACGTATGCCCCATCGACCAGTCCGGGGAGCGAAACTTGGTTAGAGTCGGCGAGAGAATTTTCACTTTTCGAAGCGAACGGGACGGTGATCGTGGTCCGCACGGTCGGATACTGCTTCGACACAAGGAGTTTCAACGGCGTAAAGTAATGCAAGACAATCCTCGCGAGATGCCTAGGTGAGAAAATGTTTTGTGAAATGCGCCATAGGGTGTTCCCAGACCGTAGGAGGGAAGTAGGACGACTTGTCTTCGCGGTCCCTCGGGTATCTGCCGGGTATTGCTCTGCTGTCTTCCAGTCAAAGTTTATGATACCACGCCGCAGAGGAAGTTTGTCTATTGTGGGTATCGGGGCGGGAAATGGCATTTTTGGGTTGTTCAACGGTAAACCTAGGACCTCTAGCTCCTGATGCGTGAACGGTCGAGGGAAATACCGGTCAGGGACGATGCTCCTGGTCTCCCATGATTGCTTTGGTCGGGCGGGAAGATATTCTGGAGCTCGCTCAACGACAGCAGGCTCTTGAGATTGACCGAAATCCCAACTAGTAACCCGTGAGGGCAGAGATCGATATGAAGTTTCTGGCATGGGTATGCGGTCATCGACCCTGTTTGGCGGCACCGCGAGTAGAGATGGCTGTATATTTTCGGCTTCGCTCTGAGTAGAAACGTCGATGTCAGACGAAATGGGCGGTTTGGGCAGCTTAGGCGGGTTCCATGCCGCTTCACGGCCGTTGAAAAGCGACGAAAGCGGAATGTCCGCGGAGGCGGCTGCATCGACTGTGTGATGTATAGCGTGTTTGTCAGACCTAGCAGGCGAGGACGCATCCCGCTTGTCTTTTCCCACGGAACCAATCTCAGATTGACGACCGCTTTGGGATATTGGCGTATTATGAGGGTTTAATGGCATCCCGCGACCCTCTAAGAATGGATCTCTATCCGACGCTAAATCCGAGTACAGTCTGGGAAATGTAAAGAGGAAACTCTTGTAGTCGTCGTCCTCGCTGAAGCGGTCAAATGTGCGCGAACGATTCTGGATAAAGGATGGCAAGGTAGGCTCCTGTTGTTCTGGAAGCGTAGTCTTTGTTGACCATCTTGGAGGGCTTTCGAGGAGATACCCGTGAAGGTAATCCTCCTCCTCCATGAAACCCAAGTCGTGCGAAAACGAGGTTGGGGGATTTGTTGGCAGCTCTTCGGCCATGATGCTGCACGAGTGCTCGTCCGTTGCGCAGCGGCGTAATCGAAACTGGACCAATTGGATTCCTAAGATTGAAACTCTAGTAAAACAAACCGTCCAAATGTATCTTTCAGTTAGATGGGGTTAAAGCGGGGGAGAGTCCAGAGCTGGACGGAACTGCACCAGATGGGGGCTGTCCGAGGCTGAGGAAGGAGCACCGCAGTCCCTCAATGAGGCAATTGCCCCCAACTTACATCACAGGCGGCAGTTCTCCAAGTAGTCTGCTGTTCATGATGTATCGAATTTCGACAGGAAGGTCGTAAGGGAATTGTTATAATTCTACAGGTTCATGGATTGGAAGCGCGAGTGGATATGTACATCAGGTATCTATTTCAGGTGGGCCTGCAGGCTCTCGAGAACCTAAAAGAACAATTAGATGAGTCTAGAAGGATTAGTCGGTTTGTTTGGAACAATCGACTCACCTCGAGCTCAATCTTGGCCTCAGCAATGTCCTGCTCGCTGCCGTTACCGCCGGCGATCTTCTGGGCCTCGGCAATCTGAGCGCGGACGTTCTGAATGGGTTTGTTAGACCTGCTACTCGAGTTGTGCCAGGTGGGGGAACACATACCTCGGCGCTGAATTCCTCAAGGGGATAACCCTCAACAGCGTTGATGGTGAGCTGGGAGTCGGGCTGGACAACGGCGAAACCACCGGAAACTGGCAAAGATCATGTTAGTGATATGATCGATCGCAAACGTAATGTCGAATTGGAAGTGAGTATAACGGTTATGATTCGTTTCGGAGGTCGGACGTACGGAAAAACTTCTTGCTGGCACCGCCCTCCTCAACAACCTCAACAAGACCGGGCTTGAGCTGCTCGATGGAGGGAACGTGGTTGGCGAGGACACCCATCTCTCCAGACTCAGCGGGGATGTTGACCTGGACACTAAATGGTTGTCAGTAAGGGCGCGATGGAAAGGTGAGTGAGGCCGGCCGTGCGCGAGGCAGCGTCGGCAATGAGGTGACATACACGTCGGTCGACTTGAAAATGCTCTGTTTACCAAGTAGTTGTCAGTCTGAAGCTCTTTCAAGGTATCACAAGCAGTTCACGGGGCGGAGCCGTACCTGGTGAGGGAGCGCAAGGGAAAGCTTGATCTTGTCGTTGACAGCCTCAGCGTAGCCTCGGCGCTGTAGAGGCACGCGGAAAGCTGCGGGACGAGCCCGGAGGGCAGAGCGAGCGAAACGAAGAGGGGTCATCATCTTGCAATTAGAGGTTGGGAAAGGTGGTGATGGACGGTCTCCTACTTAGGACTTGGAGTGCGAGTTGCAAAGGTCGACGTTCGGATGCCGGTTGTTCCCTAGCGCCGTCCGATCACGTGATGTGCAGTAAACACCGGCTCGAGCTCTATACTTCAGAAACCCTTATTTTATGACAGCTTCTATACTTTGACATCGCCCTTGAAGATATTTAGATACTTAGGCGGCCATTTCAACTCCATCTAAGAAGCTGTTTACTAGGCTCCTGTGCACGGTTCCGCTCCTCGACTCTACCTAGTCATCGCTCGGTTATCCAAGGTGCCTTCCCAATCTGACGCATTTCATGGGATTCTTCTGATGGCTACCAAGAGCACCAGGTTTCAACTCGCTGTTTAACGCTGCATTTTACTCGTAAAAGCTCCGGCGAAAGTTTGGGCAGGTCGATATTGATGGGCAATCGGCATCTATAGGTCACGTGGTAAGGATGGGCCTCCCGTCGAGAACAGTTTCTTCCATCATAGACCAGCACCACTCCAGGTACCGAAGAGACAGATAATATAGGATAAGTCGCAAATAAGCACTTTTTACATCCCCCGTACTTTCTAGAAGAGTTCCCCGGAGTCAGTGGCAGATATAGATAGATACTTGGGGTCATGGGCGTAGGCGCTAGCCATGCTCGGTAAGCGAAATCCCACACAAACTGACCGCCGAGCCCTAGCCGATCTCCATTTGGGCCTGTCTGCCTTTTCCTCAGCTGGATAACCTCACCCGCCAACTCACGTCAACCGTCTTTCAGTCGCGACGAATCTGTCAAGATGGCCAGTACGTTTGCCCCCGGTCATGCTGGAATTTTCTTCGCATCGAAATTGTCAATAGCGACGCCGCAGAAGGATCGAATTCGGTAGCTAATATTTCTGTTCTTTAGAGTCAAAGAACGCCTCTCAGCACCACAACAGCCAGAAGGCTCACCGTAACGGGTGCGTACGATGCAATTTCTTTATCCTTTAATGCAGCGTTCGTCGATAAGGTGGATCTCGTCTGGGCCGTTCAGCGACGCGGAAAATGCGATCCGACAATGTCCATTTCGCCGGCACCGCAAAACAAGACGTCACGCTACAGCAAGGAGGAACACTATCGCTAATAACTCTGCGTCAACAGTATCAAGAAGCCCAAGACCAACCGTTACCCCTCCCTCAAGGGTGTCGACCCCAAGTTCCGTCGCAACCACCGTCACGCTCTCCACGGTACCGCTAAGGCTCTGGTACGTTTGGACCACCGCATCACCTACCCAACAATGGGGTGTCTGCATTGCGTGTTGAACGCCTGCTAACAACCCTACAGAAGGAGCGCAAGGAGGGCAAGCGCGAGGTCGCCTAAGTCATCTAATATAGAAGTCAAGACGAAAATGAAAGCGATTTGAGCTGGTGATCTCCTTCATCTCTTCACGTGCAATGAACCCAACCCCATCCTGCGAACGTCTGTCGAACGAAACCGGTTTTGTCATATAAACCAAATGGACTCGATTCCGTGACGCTTGCTTTGTTTCTTTTGGCTATATATCGCGCCATTCCGATGAACCCAACCCAGGCATATGTGTGTACAGCTTCGTGCTTATTCTAATGCGCGCTTGCTGAAGGATTTTTCAACGTGCCGAGAAAAGATCCCATGCCCTCCTGACTACCAATCACCTCTCTCCTCGCCCGTGGCGATGAGGTGTACGGACGGAGAGCTACATCACCCGTAAGCTAGATAGGTGTAGTTTTGAACAATGACATTCGTTTCTCTCTGTGTAAACCTGATGGTTCCCTCTTAAACAAAGCCAGCCCTCGTTACCAAGGAAGGTAACAATCAAACGGACAACTAACCATCAGCCAGGCCCTTCTCTACCATACCCGGAGCGACAACAATGAGATCGGACAAGAAAGTACGCGAGGCTAAACAAACTGGTAAATGCAAGCCTATTGCTTGAAATCACCCAATCTGTCGAACCTACTCCATATCTATCAGCCCAACAACGACGCCAGAAAGGACCTCGGCCACAGTCCCAACCCCGTCGTAACGCACTCGATACATTACGTACCAGCTAGCTCAATGCATCAGCCATCACCCAGAAACTCAAAACCGAGACCCGCGTCCCGCGCTGGCTTGAAAAGTCACATCGCAGAACCAGCCTCCTAGCTCGAAACCGCCCGCTACCTATTGCGTACCAACACACCGGACAGACAGTCTGCCATGCTGCTTTCCCCCATCTCCCCTACGGAGTACTTACCTAGACTACGCCACACCGAGCTAGCTAGAGCCCCCATCCAGTTCGTATCCCAATGACTCGCGCAACGGATTCAGACGCACGCGCCGATTGGGGCATTGGCATGGCCGCGGGCTGCAGACGCCCGTCAGTCACATCACCACTGCCAGGACCAGGATCACGGCGTTGGAATCGCAACGATACCAGGGTTCGTCCAGTCTATCGGGTGCTGGATGGAGCCTAGGTTCGATCAGCCAGTCGGGACGCTGTGCGTGCATCTCATCGGCTTACGTGCATTTCCTGGTCATCGGGTCGCCCGGTAGTCTGGAATGGTATCTACTGCGGCAAGGGGGTTGGGTTCTTGCGTGAACTGTCTAGGGTATTAAGAGGTTGTTTGCTCGGTTGCCTGCTTGCCTGTGGTATGTGTATGCAGGTAAAGCGTTGCCTAGCTTCACGAGCTTGAGCTAATGTAGACAGTCTAGCACGGTAGATCTATCTACGCGGATGTTAAGGAGAATTAAAAGAACTCTGAAACTCGCGAGCGAGCTAGCCCATCCATCCCAAGCCAAAGTCAAGGCCATGGACTACTGGTGTTCAAGGCTGTTTCAGTATATCTTTAGAAGTCTTGGCTTTGCAGGCGAGTTCGTCTGGAGCACGGCGATGGTGCCAGGAGTACAAAGTAGGTGCAACTATAGAAGAGAGAAATAAAGCGGACCTACTGATACGCTCGTATCCACTTGCGACTTGGAAGTACCTTGGGTAGGTTAGGCTAGGTTAAGTCAGATCAGAAGTGAACCAGAGCCCTCGAGTCTATAAGGGAATATCGTACGTACACTTACAATTATAGTAATGTTATGACTATCACACTCTCAAGACGCATTCCATCACATCACAGCAGCATTGATGGAACATCCCAGGCTACTGGCTGCCCTGATCCAGTAATCGACTAGTTAGAGCCGACAGTCTGGATTAGACAGAGTAGAGTAGTACAGACAACCTTTGGAAAAACAGGCATACCATGTGTATCGCTCTGCACCAGTACAGTGCTCTTGCTCACAGCCTGCACCCAACGGGACATACCCCTTGACTGGAGTGAGAGGTCTCGGGATAGCTATCAACACAGACGGCCCTTGCAGGGCTGTGAGAGTCAAAGAGAAGGTCGATCAGCTGCACCTAATGCAGATGCACCTCCAGATCGGTTTTTGCACCGTACCCTAGACATGAGATATTACTTCGACACCATTCTTCATACTCCGTACACAGTAGCAGAGCATAGCAAACCTCGGGACTGCATATTCAATGCAACCCTTCCGATATCGAAACCGTCAGTATGCAGAGATAACGTCTGTACTCCAGAGCAGCAGTTTGTCCTCATCGAAGAATCGTCAATTTGCCAATGATCCCCAGATTGAGCCACGATCAGCCTGGGCCGGGGGGGTAGGCTGCATATCTCGAGCTATCTACCCATTCTTAGTTTGTCGTGACTCAAGTCAAGATCCAGGATCCCTGTCTCTGTAATCACGTTGTATCATGTCTCCCCCACCAAGAAGGCGCACTGTGCCTCATGTCAAATGCCATATAGGCTACTTATGCCTTGGTAGGAAGCTTTACCCCTGTGCTCATCTCGCTACCGATCCAATCGTGCTCCGTACGTCGGTTGGTCCGATTTCTCCGGGGGCCATCGGGAACGCAAACAGAGAGGCCGACGGGCTCCGAACGCTAGAGAAAAAAGCAACCACATATATACGGAACCCTCAGTCTCGATGGCCATGCACGATCCGATTTAGCGCTTGTCGCTGCCTGGGCGAACGATATATCACATCAGGTTTGGTTGATTCAGTATTGCACGCAAGCCAATAACCGTCTAGCCCTGTACGTCCGTGGCGTCAAGGTCAAAGTCAGAGTTCGGTTTCAATGTCGATAGGGGTTTCTAAATGGATCGATAAGGCAAACGCTGGAGGGATCCGGAGTCACGGGGAGCGGCGAGCAGGCATGAGCTACTCGCGCTGCCGAAAGAACGGAAACTGCACACGAGTAAGCAGGGGTGCCTGTTATAACGAAGCAAAACAGACTGGGCATATTTCAAAGTCCGCATGTTGGAAACGGTTCCGGTCAGCCTCGTTGCCTCGAGGTATGACAGCCTCTGGATTGGGATGGCTCCTGGTCTAATAGCCATGCAGGAGGAATGAGTACGAAAACGGAGTGCACTGTCATGTCCGGTCTGACATAGCCCTTCTTCCCGCACCTCCAGTTTCTATCTGCCGGTTCTTTCTGCTTTGTTTAGATCCCAGCGAGCAGGCGGAACCATCAGTTCAGTTGAGGATGGAAGCTAGCGCAAGTTATCGTCATGGCTTCCTAACTCGCCGGTCCTTCTCCATGCAAGCCGCGACGCGGACATTGTCTAGACGACCAAGAGCAATTAGTACTGTAGACGTAGCAATTCAACTCACTCGCTCACCCACTGTCTCAGCTTCAGTCGTGGTACCAACCCCAACCTCAAGTCCACTTCTCGGAGACGGAAGAAGGGGGGAGAGAAAACAAAGAAAAAGCAAACAGCAAAGCTGGGCTTGACGGTGGCGGCCGCCAATAATCGCCAGCTCATCCACTCTAACCCAGCACAGCGGGTAGGGTAGGGCAGGGCAGGGCAGGGTCGTCCAGAGTGCCGGAATTGGAGATGGGCCTACTTTGTAGATGACGATAGGTATACGGAATACTCTGTAGGAGACATCTATCCGATGGAAGTGACATGACAATGAACAACAAAGAGGTCGCAACGTAGTAGCAGACATGTGCATGATCAGCAAAGACACGTGCTTCTTACTGCCGACTAGAAAAATGGTTCGTGCTTTGACCTCGTCGCTTCACTCCAAGGTTGTCTGGGCGAGAGGTAAGTCGCTAGTAATCTGCACTCCGTAGGAACTTGGGTACCTGAGGTCCAAAGAGAAAGAAAGTCGGCACTCCATAGATGCACGTCAGACATCAGACGCGGGGAAACCTGACCGGATTGTCGAGTCCGGTTGTGATTTCAGTTCGCTCTAATTATATTGTTCAAATTAGGCTGGAAGGATGAAAAGAGTTGGAGTGGCTGGCTCCTGTGCAACATGAAAGCTCGGAGATGCTCGGCGAGGTAGGCTGTGCGACCTTTGTCACACTGCTCAAGCATGTTGAATCATCCATTCGACGCCTGTTGTCCTCTAGGAATCTACAACATCTATACAAGACGAGACACTAGAAGCACCGAATACCAGAAGATATACGATACCGCTAAGAATACAAAAACAACTGAGAATTTCCCGCCCAGTTCTCGACTCTCGAGCTCAATTCGCCGATCACGGGCGGACCGGCGAGCGGGTACACTAGCACAAGGACGGCCTAGCTCAATCGCAATTCCAAAGACCGAGATTGCCCGTCCGCCAATGAAACTGCCAGTAACAGGCAAGGCCCACCCTGCAGGACTGAGCCATGGAAGGCAAGCTCAGAGACTCCTGTGAGCGTATCACAGATTCACAGCTACGCAGAGTGGAAATTGGAATTGGGAATTGGCAATGGGACTGCGGTATTTTTCACGCAGCTGAGGTTCCATGCTGGTGGGATTGTGAAGAAGTCGATAATCAAATCAGAAGGATAATTAGAGTCGATCTCGGCTAACCGGACCGGCTCACTGTGACGTTACCTAAACCTTGGATACCCTGTACTGCAGGTGGAAAAACACGGTAGCTATGGATGTATGGAATGTAAGCTCGTGGTGTGTATTGTTAAATTCTGGTTCTGACTGACTTGAGCTCGGCATGTTGATACTGAGTCAACTCCAAATTCCCTAGATGTCTCGGCAATATTGCGAACCTGCTAGACCGCGATTAGCTCTCCCGAGTATCGAAACTTTGACTATATTTTACACAGCCTAACATAGACTCAACACCCAGCCGCGATCCAGAAATAACTCTGTTACCAAATCTCGCACTCAATCTCGTGCAGCCGACATCCGTAATTCCGTATACGACCCGAGCTCGAACAGCGGCACCAAGCGACCGTTTCATATCCGAGACTCCAAACCTTGTCCTGCTCCCCACCGGTGGCTGTGAACAATGGTTCACTAGGCAAGGACCACTGCCAGATCACTGCTCCGATTGGAGAGGTTATGTAGCAGTTGAGGTGTGCGTTTCCCTAAAGCGGAATCGTGTGCGCCAGACCTTAGCCTGATGGACGGTGGACTCGAGACCGGACCAGGAGCCCAGGACAGTGTGAATTGAGTTTTTTAGATCGAAACGGTCTCAACGTTCATCGGAGATCTAACGACTATGAGGTTGCTCCGTCTGGGCTTGTGAGCCTGGATCTGGGAGTTACTACTCCATGATGGAACACTAAAAAGTTCTAGCCGCAAGCCATCCAAAATTCAGGGACGGTTGGAAAGGTGCATGTCTTCCGATCTGAGGCTCGATCAGCATATATGAGAACGTTATACTTCAGGTTTGGATCTGGCGCATCCGCGGCTCCACAAGGCTTCAGGGGCTGCACCGTACCTACCGCGTAAAGCAGGTCGCATATCGCAATTAATGGCCATGGCCCATAGGTCAGTGCCGCCCTCGCCGGAGCAGCGAGGCTGACATGTGTTCCGTCCAGCAAATATTAATATAAAGGGATGTTGAGTAAGAGAAGGGCGGAGATGAGCTCGCCACGCATAGAAGAGGTGTGCATTGAGTGCACCGTGCAGGCGCTAAAGCACGATATTTCAAATCAGATCGGGTGCGCCAGGGTAAAAACGACCAAGATCGGCATCGGCCAGCTAATGCGTCAAGACTTCTGCATAACGAGTGGGGATTTGAGCATGGACGTTTTGCCGCTGCCCCCTTGAGGCTGCACGGTGATGATAAGAAACGGTCAGACTGAGTTTTTCTGACGATGCGCCGTGTGAGCTGCGGCCATCGTGGCGCCTAGACTGTTTTCGAGGCTTTCAGAGGACTTTGTAGGTAAGGAGTATGACAGTTGGCCAGACTTTGAGACGTTGAGATGGGATAACGGCTGGATCGGATCTCAGTACTAGTAGCGAAGCGCCGGAACCAACAACTCGATCCGGAACCTTTCCCTGAACCGTGGGGCATACTAGTAGAGATTGTTCTTTGTCCAGCCATGCCTCGCCCTCTTCAGTGTAGTCTTCATCCCTTTGTTTCCCGTGCCTAAAAGAATCTTGACTTTGGGCGAATCCTGCAGGTTCACAGTCGGGACAACTTAGTCCGGTCGAAAGTCTCGACATGACTCGCCGAGTCGCCATCCCCAACTTCCTTCTGGCCGGGTCTGTGCTCGGTCCAGGTCTGAATCCACACTCATAGACAGACCTGGAAGCTCTGCGGAGAAGTCCAGCTGTCCAAGTCACGACTCGCGACAAGGATCGGACTCCTGGGCCCTCGCGATGCCCATATTGACTGGCCGTCAAGCAGCAGTCCACAGCGGCCCATGATTCATCGATCGGCGCTGATGCGAGCCAGCAAGACTATCGAATCCGATGGTCCAGAGACTTCCTATCCACGGATATGAGAGGGTGCATCACCTTCCGTCTACCCCCTCGGACGCGCCGTGGCGACTGGCCACACAACCTCGAGTCAGGCTGGATGATAGCGGAAGGATTTCCAGCGGTGACTCTAGCCCATCGCTCCTCTTACCTAACCCTTTTCGGGCGGGAGCTGGCGCGAGGCGAGTCTTTGACGAACTGTCAGAGAACGTCTTAACCTAAAAATGCTAAGGGTTTCGGCCAGGCGCTGCATGGCGAGAAGGAATGAACAGCAGACCTTACTACGTCTGTTATAGGCTGAGCCTTACGCATCCTGCTGGTGGTGAATCGTGATACCTCTGGCTCGAGCCGAAGAAGTTTGCCTGTACTCGTTGCTTTTTCCGCCCATGGCCGATTCGCCGGACCCCTCCAACCGACGGCTGTAAACACAGAGTTCGAGGTTGTAGCTGCTACTTGACAGGTAGATCCTGATCAGCAGAGACGAGGCTAGCAGGGCTGTCCAATCTGAAGAATAGAATACCAACTCTTTGGCCATACAGTAATACCAGCATCTTAGGCTCATCGAGGAGGGGAAGCCGGGGAAATAATGGGCCATCGGAGTCTTGCGCTGTCCATGGAAGTGACCTCACTGACAGGGATCCTGATGTCACCCCAGGGATCTCGATAAGAAGCCCCGAGTCAAAAGACAGGAGGCCGCAGAAAATGCCCCCTCTCTTTGAGGGGATCCTGCATGAACGGGCCTCCAGTCGCTGCACGGCTTGGGTAAAGTCAAGTTGAGACAGGGTTAGGTGCAGGTAGGAACGTTCGTGTCATCGGCTGCGTTTGAAATGGATCTATCGATCCAACACCGACGAGGGAGGTACCGTAATAGGCAGGAGCCTCCCACACCCCATCCGTGGCTTTTTCCTTCCGATCCTTTGCTCGTTCTTGCGCTTCCCCGCGGTGGTGGACGTGGTCGGTGGTCCAGGTCCACATTCCATCCCTTGCGTTGCCCACTTCTTCATGGGGAGGGTAAAGACGAGTGGGAGGAGGGGACATGGTCAAATCCGTCAGATGCCGAGGGGTGACAGCCAGCCACCACCGGAGCTAGATCTGCTCGTATATGCACTCACCAAGGTTGTGTCACCATTCATGATGCCCCAGTGTCTGTTTCCGGCTGATGATACAACGCAATCAATATGGGGTAGATAATCAATCAGTATGCGGGAGATATTTGAGAAGGCAATATCGTGCTCGTAGTGATACCATTAGAGTATTATATATCCTGAATCCTGATCAACGGAAACAACAACCATGGGGTATTAGTAAATCCAGGACAGAACGCTGCAACTAAAGCCACTATCATCTCGCTCCCCGCCTCTATTGACTCAAACCAAATCATGCTTTTGACAACCATTCCAGAAAATGCCATAGGATCAACCCGAAGAAAAAAGTATATAGATGTACAAAGGAGATTCAACATAGGAAAACGAGAGACAGAGGGTCGGACCTAGACATATACAAAAGACGCTTCCAGAACATCGTAGGATAAAATACAGTATTAGGGTATGGTGGTTCAGTTCAGGAGATTGTCGAGACCCATCCGCGAGTCTCGCCGGGGCTCCATCTTGTCCTCAGAGAGCCAGTAAGGCTGTGGCTCGGGGGCCCATCTGGGTTTCGATTCTGAGAAGATTCCTGTGGATTTGCCAGGGAAGGTGGAGAAGTATAGGTCGTCTGATGTTTGTGGCCTCGGGAGCTCTCCGTACTGATAGCGCGTGTCCACCGGAAAAGGAAGGAGCTGTGGCGAGGGGAGAGTGCGAGGCGAAGCAGAAGAAACCGAGTTGTGGTCAGAAACCATTGACGGGGGCTCGAGAGACGGGGCGTTGGAGGCGTCAGAGAATGCAGGCGATGTCAATGGCGCTTCCACGGGCCGGTTTAGTGCAGGAAGTGTGTAGATGGGGGTAAGTTGTCGGGAAAAGGAGGAGGCAGTGGAGAAAGAATCGCGGCGAGAAGAGGCGGAGGACCTGGAGGTCCATGAGGTATAGGGTCTGTCATAGGAGATGGAGGAAAATCGAGAACGGAGGATCGGGCTACCGCCGAGAGAGGCGCGGTGGTATGGAGCGTCGATGCGGCCGTTAGATGTTCTGGAGTGAGGAGAGCCGCTGACGCTGTGTGGGAGGCCTCTCTTCTTGCGGTTCATGTTGCCGTTCCACCAGTTCTTGACGGCGTTGTCGCTGCGATTGCCTAGCCGCCGTGCGATCTCTGCCCAGCACCTGCCCATCTCGTTGACCATTTGCTCGATCGCAAGCCCCTCTTCGGTGGAAATGGGGTCGCGGTTTAATGAGGGCTTGAGGTTTTGGTGGTATCGCTCGCGGCATTGTTTGGGAGATCGGTAGTGCATGTGCTGAGAGATGCGGACCCAGTTGTTGTTGGGGCCTTGCTCGCGGACTAGCTGCAGAAGTAGCTGGTCTTCCTCGGGGACCCAAGGTCCACGACGATGTGTTGGGGCCATGATGTAGTGTTTGTGTTGGTGGTTTGAGGTTGAGTGGAGGTAAAGTGTGAGACACCGCGAAGGTTCAAGGTGGGGGATGTCGAAGTGAGAACGTGGCGGGCGTGGTGGGGAGTGCCGTTGAGTCGAAGTGAGGTTTGTCGGAGTATTGGATCAGGTCAATTGAGGGTGGAGGTCTTGAGAGTCAAGCCGAATTGAGGTTGTTGATGTGAAGGGGAAGAGTCTGGATGGGAGAGGAGTGGGAGGTAGATATACGGAGAGGAGGGAGACACCAAGGTATAAGAGCAAAAGTAATGACGACCAGGAGAGCGACGAGTCAGAGAGCACTGGATGCAGCTCCACCCGTCGAGCACGCTATGAGAGAAGATCTGATCCAAGATCTTGGAGCTGACAGTTGTCGGAGGAATAATTAATGTGAAAATAAATGCCAAAAGGGTCAAACAGCCTCCATACTAGAGTCGATCGATTTGGATTTCTTTTAATCTATTTTTCATTAGTTTGAGATTACGCCTCGGTATCTGTATTTAATCTATTCTGTGGACCCACTCAGGAGACACAGGGCCATCCAGGTCGTTCACTTACATACAATGACACCATGAAATCATGACTATGAAGCCATTGTCAGTATGATCGGTGCTCACCTGCAGACATGGAGTCCTCTCTACGGCCTCGGCCGCATGGCATCGTGATGATCGTGCAGTGTCTGCTTCGGGTGCCGGCCCCATCCCTGTACAGCCACTTCCAAGGAAGAGCTTCCTCGCAACGCTTCAAGAGCATAATGATGCTAACTAGCTCATGCAGAAAAAGGAAAAGAGTCTCTGCTTTACTCGGGCGCTGGCGTTTCCAGATCGTGGGGAGATTTGCCACTTATCGCGAAGCGGTAAGCTCAAGAGGATCATGTTGCATCCTGCTCTGTTTCCACTTGGGTGAAACACCCGAGCTAACATGCATTGTACTCTAAAGGTTAGCCTTGGAGTAGTAATCCTGGGCGTAAGGCACTATTTCTCGTGCATGGTCAGCTAAATCTGTTACTATGGATGAGGTCTATCTATGTGACGACCAAATGTTCCTGGGCGGAGTCCAGATACTCGGGCACGCCGAATAGGCGAGGTAGCTGTCAATCCCATCAGTATGGATAGGCCGATCAACGAAGGATCAGTGGAGCCGTATTCAGGGGAAGTAAGAAGCTGCTAAGAAAGCAATTGTCCACAGTGCCGGGCACGAAGCTGCGACAACATACAGACCATTATTGGGCAAAGCATAAATTGACCGCGATGAGGGCGAACAGCCCCGAGAGTTCAGTTCAGCCATATCAATATTGGCGATACGGCGATCCTCGAGCTAGGCAGGGGAGATTGGCCAATGCTTTGCGGGAGACAGGCCCTGACAGAAACCGGGCGGCAGAAACGGTGAGGGTAAGCCTAAACAGGAATGTGGTCATGGAGTCTATCCAGGCTGGAGTTGGAGCTGGGGCCTGGCAGGGGTCATCCTGGTGGGGTGCCTATAGTGCTCGGAATAAGGAATCCGGTTGCTCCTAGTCATGGCGTTGAGAGAATGTGAGCATTATACGGGATACATAGAGTAGACTTCAGA
Organism: Aspergillus incahuasiensis; assembly: GCA_003719405.1. Taxonomy (NCBI): domain Eukaryota; kingdom Fungi; phylum Ascomycota; class Eurotiomycetes; order Eurotiales; family Aspergillaceae; genus Aspergillus; species Aspergillus incahuasiensis. The sequence goes on from RHLP01000300.1 coordinate 22,318, forward strand.
GTAGAGATGACGAAGCTCTGTGAGGAACAATTTCAACGTAGACTTGCAAAATAGTATACCTTTGACTGAGGATACAGTAACGGCCATGGCCCATGATAGCCGAGGCGATGCGAGACAAGTGGAGCACCCGAGAATGACAGATCTTTCGTGCATTGACTCTCCGAGTTAGACTGGAAGATTTCTGGCTGCAAATTTATTAAGTACTTTCGAGCTTGCTTCGTCTAGTAGTCTACCTGAAGCAGAGGCGAGGATCAGGCAGTCAGCCAGCCACGATCTGAACAGCCAAGGCTCCCTTTTCGCCGTGAGCTCCCTCCGCATGCTTCTCGATAGAAACCGATTACGAAGATCATGATTGGCGAGGCGCTAATTTAGCTCCCCTCATGATTTGGAATCATCATTTTAGGCTGTGATCGACAATATCTACAGCGTAGTGCTCCAGAGTATCCGTATGTATACGATACCATGAACGAGTTTCCCTATAGTATCAAGTTATCAGCTCTATGCTTCCAGTCCGTTGTATCACTACTATAGCCTCCTATCCACAGACCCGATCGCCCTGCAGGGATTCATGGAATGAGGCAGCCACCCGACCATTGGCTGTCGGCGTCGGCATACAACCCATGGGATGCTCTTCAGCATCCTGGATAGAGCCCGTCATAGTCTAGCATGGCGACCGGGGGCTCGTGCTACTCAATAGTCGGCGCGACCGTGCAAGGAGTAGATTGAAGGTATACCGCCTGTTCTGCGCTCTGCAGGGACCGGACACAACTCCGGCTGTATCTGACAGGTCGCATTGTGGCTGATCCGCCCCCTTTTCAGCTCTTCTGCAGCCTTCTTTTGTTTCTTTTGAGGCCCAGCATGTGGCGGACACGCGGTCGGAGCCATCGCCTCGTTCTGCCGCAGGTCAGACTCAGACCATCCGACCAGACCCAGAAACCTGGTTTCGTTTCCTCACGCGACCGCTTATCCCGCCGTCTGCCATCGTGCAAACCGTCAACGAGGTTACTCTGTACCCGTCGGGCGGCGAACTCGGGCTTTCGGCGACAACCCCAGCTTGTTCGGCTCAAACGTTGTACTGAGTCTATCTCCTGTCTGTCCCCGGTTTCTGGTGTTGTACATTGATTCTATACGACCGACTGGCAGTATACGGTGATGGGTGTGTTGAAACTGCGGTCGCCTGTTCTTAGCGCTCGATCCGATCGCGCATCTGCTTGATAGGCCGATCAGGCTTCGACCCCGTAGCCTCCCTAATCTCGACAGAGCCCATGTTTGTTTATTTTTGGGCCTCTGGATTTCTCCAGAACTATTGAGCGGACAGGGTCGTGACTCCTTGATCTGACGGCCTTGTTTCAGCTCTAGAACCAGCGTTGAGATAAAACGACCACGCTGACAATTCGGCTCTTGTGACAAGCTAGCCGGCAGCACAGAACAGGCGCTGGTCTGTGGAGGGCGGATAATATCGACAGTGGAGTCCCTCTCCTGTCAAAACTGTCATCGCTTCGCGTACCTGAATTGGGAACCAATAAAGCCGCATTCCAGCAGACGGCGACGCCAGTGAGACGCCAGTGCCCGCCACGAGCTAGACGCCGTTGGGCCGTCGCCAAGTGCAGGCAGCGTCAGCCTAAAGGGGTGAAACCGTGCAAATCAATAATGTCATTCATCCAAATCTCCTGGGAACCGTACTGCGAGTGCGAAATACGGCGGGCCAATACGCTAAAATAGCGGCACAGCACGAACCCTGGCCCTGAGATACATGACGTGAGGCCCCGATCCTGGCGGCTAATTGGCGGACGTAAATAAGATATTTGTCATTGTGGCTAGCCGCAACAGGCAAAGATGAACGGGTCCACGACGCCTTGGATCGTTGGATGTGATCACTGGGCTGGGATCTCTGCTCCACTCCGCAATCAATCCCACGCCCACTTCCAACGCCCAAGGAGCGAGCTAGGAGGCTACGCCGCTACGGACATTTTGCGCCCAGATCTCCATCTTCAGTTGACTGGTAAGATCCCATGGGGCTAGCTGCTGCGACTCAAACTCCTGCGCGCTATTGATCGCCAGCCCGCCTTCAAATAGATTAATCTGGATCAGCTGGGCAACGGAGATGCTCGGGCGTGAGATGTAGGATTCAGATCGAGATCTTGCACGTCGCCAAGTCACAGTCCCTGCCCTATCTGGAAAAAGAACTCGCATCGGCATGGCAGTTAACGTCAGAGCTGCTAATTCTTCACCTGTCGGCAATGATGGATCCTTGACAGCCTCGGCCCCATAGTGTACACTGACAGTGCGGCAGTGCCTGAGACTAATAGTTGACGGCTCAGCTACTCCATACACAATTTGCATCCCCCATTCCATAGGAACTATCGAATCAATATTGACAAGGTCATCTGGCTGGCTGTGCGACCGTGTCCCTGTCATGCAACGGGAACTTCAGTTGGAGCCAGCCTCGTGGGACAGCAAAGTGGGCATTCGAAACGGATGTACAGCGTACATGCTACGGAGTACACCGATCTGGTTTCCATACGCTCATGCAGACCGGGGAATACTCTGAGGTCTCTGAATACTTCTGCTTGCACTGTCCGTACACAGAATTCCTAAACGGTATACTACGAGGCCTGCTCCAGTAACTGGGGCAATGAGGCAGATGGCAGAGCCAACCGCGGCAGAAATTGAACGATTGGATCTCAGCTGCCGACAGCCCAGCACCCAAGACGACTATTGATTCAGATTCGTCAGTGGAGTTGCCATTGCGACCACGACACTGAACCCTCAACTTGTTCTATGTATAAGTGTCGCCAGCAACACGGGAAGTATTTGAGATATGTCCTTGTTAGTCCCGTGCACAGTCCACAAAGGCGGGAACCACCACGGAGTCCTCCGTACGTAGTGTGTTGCTAAAAGGGGAGGCCTGGGATGACTGCCCCAGGCATATTTGCATTGCACATGGGTATGGGTCTACATGCTCCATCTGGGGACTCACGCCCACATTAACTCCCATGCAGCATGCATCAAGGCCACGGTCGGTCGCACGCGCAACTCCAACCATTGATGATTATTGCTTCCACTGGCAGCTGCCGTGCAACCATTGCCTCCATAGACAGCCAAGCGTATAGGCCAGGAACCCCTGCTCTGCAGCCCCGAAGCCGGGATCCAATGCGAGGGCCTCGTCCATAGTGGAGCGAACGGCGCTCTCGCATCCTGCCGCTGGATCCTGACTGTCGGTAACTGGCCTTCTGACTGCGAACCGGACGGGCGGTCCATGCACCTGTCAACCCTTAATATTCGCAAACTGGCAAACATTGGAATTTCCTGGTCTTTTTGCCGCGGACACTCTTTGGTTTTACAAACCGGGCGTCCTTCTGCTGGAAGTTTCATCCCCTCCCTCGTCACTCGTCAGTCAGCCATCAGTCATCATCATCTAGAGACCGAAGGTGTTCCCCGCTTGGAGAGTACCCGTCTGCGAGTGTACGGTAACCCTCCACAAATTAGGCCGTACAACCAGCTCAACATTCTCTTGGAGCGCGTGCGTGCGTGCGTGCAGTAAACGGCCATGGCCATGGCCATGAACCTTCCTGCAGTGTGGTACTGATGAACCCTTGGTGGTGACGTCGAGAAACCAACGGGGAATGCTGATTGGGTATCACTCTCGGGGTCCTCTTCGGCGACTCTAGCTGATGGATCCCGATACCGAGATGGACCCCGACGAGGTCTGGCCTGCGGAGTGTATGCCTGGAGCTCGCAGCCGTAGCTGCGTATTTTTCATTTTGTTGGTATCGCTCGGTACGGCAAGCGCTACGTATCACACAGCACAATTATGTGCATGCATAATACAGTGACTTTATTCTCATGTCTAACATGAGGTCGAGTGTCGAGTCAACTCTACTACACCGACATCCATCCATGACTATAATAGACCCCGATCGGTCATTTTCTGGACATGGTTGGATCTCTGGAGGAGCCCGAGTATGTCCGGGTTTTGTGCTACGCTTCTTGCCTTCTCTACTCCTTTGGTCTTGGGTACCGAGTCCTTGGAGGGTAAACACAGTGGAGGGCGTTGAAGCAAGCTATCGACTCCTTGTGGTACTCCTACCCCATAAAGTCCGTACGTGACTAAGGTTGGAACTATCAACTGACAGCGACCGAGCCTGACAAGCCAAGCTCGAGGACTGACAAATCCAGGGACATAGGACCAAATAGTTCGATAACGTCTTCGTTCCGCCTCACCACATACTTACGAGGCACGAGCCTACAAGCACGGCCGCCGTTACCAGCAAACAAAGAACATCCGCTTAGGCCGATCGCTGACGTTCTCGCCGGCCCAAAACTGCGAACGGTCCAGCCACCCACCCTTGACCCTCGTGGGAGTTCTTTGTCCGTTTAGGACTCTAAAGTCTAAGACCCGCTCGAGCTTAATCCAGTGACAGCTAGCTAGGGATCGAGAGTCAGTGCGCTGACGTTGACAAATAGGCATCCGTCCTCCAAATCCCAGTCCGTTGCGCCAGAGCTCGTTCCATGGGATTGGGATGCCCATACGGGAATCCGCCTCCCGCCGAGTCCAGAGACCTGGTTCGCGGGTCTGGTGAAGAAGGTTATGTAGTTCTTTGTTGACTCCGCGCCGGAAACGGTCGTCTCATACCCGGCCAATGGGCGTCCCAGGCCATGGGCTTTTTAGCTCTCTCGTCTTGTCTCTGGGGAGTAAGGGTACTTACGAAGTACGCCCACCTCTCCCCTTCCAGACTATGCCACACCGGCAAAGGGGTAGAAAGCGAAAAGTCAAAATACGCACTATAACTTCTGAGCCTCCGACAAACCAAGCTACTCCGCAATCTGCACTACTCGCCGTCAAGCCATAACCTACTTGAGACGGAAGGATGGATGGTCGTCAAACAAAGCCGTGCCCAATATCTCCGTCTCCGGGTTCTCGTTGACTAGCTCATAGGCGACGAGACGTGGTCCATGGTCGCTACTCCGCTAGAGCGTGGATGATCAGCAACGCTCAGAGTCAGAGCTCAGAAACCGTGGGTCCTTTGTCTTTGCATCACACACCTACTCCGTACCCCATGCTTGGACCCAATAATACCATCCGTTATTGAAACTGGAATCGCATGCGGGGGTTTATCCTAGACTAACCTCGTTGCCAGTTATCTGGTTCGGCAACGGTTGACGATCGAAGCTCCCATGGTTCGTACTAGGCTATATTGTGCTGTTTCCGTCTTGGGGTTGGATTAGGTTTGCTTCTACTATGCGCGCACCGTCATGCGTTTGTAGATATGGGATACCCCATCACATCATCATGCTGCAGCTGGGATGAGGATCCAGCTACTACACTAACCGTCCACTGCCATCTACGAGCCCAGGCAGCAGAGGAGACTCCAGTCCATGGTCTAGATAGGTCGGAAGGGTACGGATATTTGGTACGTAATGGTACCACCTCAAATATCCCAAACGAACTACTAATGGCATCAGGCAATAGTCTGCTCGCCTTACTATCCGTACTTTCTACTCATTCGCGGGCGCATGCTTATGAATAAAGATTCCGGAAACCCCGTAACAAAGCCGAGGAAACTTGAGGTCAACGTTGAGTCGTGGACTGAGAGCTATATAGATATGTAATAATTTTCACTCCATGAGATATCTTGAATGCGGACGCATACGGGCGCGGCGGTGCTTTTACCAGAAATACACAATCACCTCTCAGTGTTCAAAGCAGAGATGAAGTCCCAAACGGGGCAGGCTTTGTTCGATTGTTGTGATGAGCTTGGGCTGGGGATTGATCGTCAAGGGTGGCTAATCACAGTTGTGGCTTGGGCATGATCTCACCCCCATCACCTCGTGGTGTGCTGCAGTGCAGTGCAATGCGTGAATCACTACTCTTTTGCTGACTGCATCTCCATCTCCCGACCACCCCCGGCGGTGATCTGTCAGAGCGCCGTTGCTTTTTCGATCCACTTCTCAATGGTCGGTCGGGTCGTAGGTGCCACGAGCCGGCGCTGGTGATCTCAAGTCTTGCCAGCCAGTAGGCTAGGCAGGCAGGCCATTTCCGGTATCCTGCTCGAGATGGATGAATCCAGATTCTAGATTGAACCCCTGCAGCAGTTCGTCACTACTAGTTGGTGGGCTGCAACTTGCATATGATACGTTATGTTCGAGCCCGGCCATGGCGATCGACGATCAAGGCGTGCACTGTTCTGAGCCATCGTGACGATCCCGATGGGCCCTCGATTGACTTTCCGAGCCCGAGCGCCCTGTATTGTCTATCAGTTTTTCTTTCTAGTGGCTGGGTGGGCGCGGTGGAGCTGCGTATGCGTATGCTACCGAGTAGTCTCTCATATTGCTTCTTCTAAATCTATGATCGCTACAAGTCCATGCAAGAACCTTGGAAGTTGGAACCTTATTCCCGTGTGCTGCCAGTTAGGGTCTGCTACATAAAAATAACTGCACAGCTGGAGTGAGGATCCATGTGCGATATACTTCGAACTGAGACCAAGGCACGAGTCTTGCACTGTTCGGGTTATCGCTGTTTATCAGGTCCGTGTCCAACGGGTCGGAAAAGGACCTGCTGTATTGTATTGGCTGGGCCAGAGTCCTGTTATTACACCCTAACAAAAACAGGCATTGACTCGATAGGGCAGTCGACTTCAATATCTTGTCCTCCCCGGTAGATCTCGCCCTCGCCCTCGCCACCATCGTCCCCATTCCAGACCCTCCATGACGCACCCGCTGGCAAATACACGGAAATCCTCCGCTGCTTTGGCTCCAGAACAGGCGCGACAAGATACCGCGCTCCGAAAAGATACTCCGAGTCAATCTCCCAGCTCCTCTTGTCATCCGGGAACTCGTAGAAGAGAGTTCTGATGACCGGCGTTCCTTTCTCGTGCGCCTCTTTCATGAGTGCCCTTATATACGGCCTCAGTTTCTCGCGGATGAAAATGTACCGCTTGCAGATCTCATACACCTCCTCGCCATACGACCAGATCTCGTTGTTAGCGCCAGGCGCCGTCGGTTGTCCTTCAGGTTTGGGTTCGCGGTCTCCGTGTAAACGCATCACAGGACAAAACGTGCCCCATTGGAACCACCGAGTAAATAGCTCGCGGAAGGCTGGGTCATCTGGGTTTCCGCCGTGGAAGCCGCCAATGTCTGTCGTCCACCAGGGGATTCCGGCCAAGCCCATATTCAAGCCAGCCGAGAGCTGGTTGCGAAACGACGACCATGACGACGCAATGTCGCCGCTCCAGACAAGAGCGCCGTACTTCTGACTCCCTGCCCAGGCGCAACGGAGAAGATTGACAATGTTGGTTTGTCCTTCGGCTTGCATACCTTCGTAAAAGCCTCGTGCATACTCCTTAGGGAAGGTATTTCCAATTTGCATGTTGCTACCAGCATGGTAGCGATAGATGTCAAAGTCGTAGATGGAGTATTCGGGCTCTGCTTCGTCTAGCCAAAATACCTTGATGCCTTTGTCGTAGTAGTGCGCCTTTGCCTTTTGCCAGACGAACGATCTCGCGGCGGGATTGGTGGCATCAAAATGCGTGATGTCGCCGTCGCATTGCATGGCGATGCGGAGGCCACGGTCGTGGCGGATCAGGAGGCCTTTTTCGAGCATCTCGGGGTAGTTTTCGGAGGCTGTTTCGACCGTGGGCCAAACTGATACCATGAGCTCGACATTCATGTCCTTGAGCTCTTTGACCATGGCGTCTAATTCGTCAGTACTCGGCTACTTGATTTCGAGGACGGCTTACCTGGATCAGGCCAGAACTCGGGGTCAAACTTCCACTCCCCTTGGTGCTTCCAATGGAAGAAATCACAGACAATGACGTCCAGAGGAACATTCCGTCGCTTATACTCTCTCGCCACATCCAGCAGCTGCTCCTGGTTCCAGTACCGGAGCTTGCACTGCCAGAACCCAAGGCCGTATTCCGGCATCATTGGCACATAGCCCGTCACCCCCGCATACGCCTCCTCAATCTCCGCCGGCGAGTCCCCAGCAACGACCCAGTAGTCCAACGCTTTGGTCGAATATGCTTCGAAACTCATGGTATTGGTCCCTAGCACCGCCCTCCCAATCCCTGGGTTATTCCACAAGAGCCCATAACCAAGCGACGACAACGCAAATGGCACACTAGCCTGGGAGTTTCGATGCGCAAGCTCGACATCACTACCCTTGAGGTTCAGAGCTGGTTGCTGGTACTGGCCCATGCCGAAGATCTTCTCCTTTGGGTCGAGCGACTCGAAACGCATGGTGAGATGGAAATCGCCGCCTAGGATAGGTCGCAGCTCGCGAGCTTCGATTTCTAACGCACTGCACTTTGGATCTGTCGGGTCGCGTCTATGACGGGCGTACTCTTCAAGCAGCTTGGTACCTTGGGAATTGAAGATGGTGAGCTTGCCGCGTTTGGTGACGACGGCTTTGATCTTGCCGTTGGTGATGGTTGCCTCTCCTTCCTTGTCTTTGGGAAGCTCAATTGTCGAAATGTCTGTCTGGGGTTGAGCCGAAAGAGCCCAGTCCTCTGTGGGCATAGTCGCGAGCTTGGTGGCTCTGATGCGGAGCGCATTCTCGCTCCAGGGTTCGACCCAGAGGAGGTGGTCGTCGAAGCGGAAGACGAGTTTGTCGCTGTCAGTATAGAGCATGGTTAATAAATATCAAAAGTCAAGATAATCGTTAGAATAACCCGGGAGGGGGCTTGTGCGAGAGAGTACTTATACCCTTTCAGCAGCAACAGCTCAGCAGCGCTGCGTCACCCCATGGGGGCCAGCATGACAGGACATACTTCGAGATCAACGGCTCGGCCCAATGGCATGAGGTACTCGGCGTCACAGCAGCGGCTTTGAAGACATGTTATTTGATGGATGAATAGGTTCCTGCGCGGGGGAGTTGGAGAAGCAATTCAGCCTAAAGTTCCAAACAAGGACTGGGCAAGTACCAAGGCCGGGTAGGATTCGACCAGGGCCTGTTTTGACTAACAGGTATGCTTTTAGAAAGGGCCAGTAGGACAAGTTGCGACGGCCGTGAAAAGAAGTTATCTAGATAATAAAAACAGGAGATTGCAGTGCGCATAGTGTAATCTGAAGCTCCCAGGCCACTTCCTCAGTCCTCCATCTCAAGGTCGGCTACTAGGTCTACGAGCTCCTCGATGAGATTCGGTGAGAAAATAACCTTCTCCGGAGGCAGAGCGGTACCTGCAACCGTCTCTGTCTCTGACAGACCAGCTAGATGTCTAAGCATCCGCTCAGAAAGCGGTCCTGGCCCAATTGTCCAGTCTTCCAGGTTGACCATTGATCGGACATGGTCACGGATGTCTGCAAAGCTGACGCCCTCGAAGTTTTCGGCATCACGTAGGCCTAGCCACCTCTCCTTCTCTAGAGTAAGGTAGCCAAATAAGAGGGAATTTCGTAAGATGCCCACTTGGGACGTGAAGCCACACCGTTCTGCGGTAATTGGTGGGGTGAATACCTCGTTGTATGCGCTTCTATATACTGCGAGTTGCGAGTCTATAGTGTCTTTGATTATTGAGAGGACTGACACTCTCTTTTCCTCTAGTTGATCTACATTCTTGTCAGCTGCCTGGTGGCCGATTTCAAACAATTCCGTTTTCATACCAATAATCCGCTGCGGTAGCGATGTATGACTTATGCCCGACTGATCGATCGGACCATGTGCCTGTTGATGGACAATCCTGGACAGCATCTTAAACTCGGTTTTCATCTCCAGCCTCCAGAATATCCACAACCATACGATAGCACTCCTATCACCTCCGTCGTCCGCATCAAACTTTGTTGGGACTTCTGGACCAAGTACCTGAGCCCAACGCTTGGCATGCTCGCAAGGGACACCTCCTAGCTGGTATTTATTGACCAGCGAGAGAAATTGGACAAGGGTAGATACTTCCACGGAGGTAGGTATTTCGTTCGATACTCCGTCTATCACGCTCCGCAGTATCCTGAATGCATACTCGTCGTCTCCCGGGGCCGGTTCTTGGGGGAGGGCTCACTGGAGTCGTCATTGGTTTGATCATTGTCATTATTTCCCGGCTCTGAATGAGATGTCCCTGCATCCGCAGCAGTCCCCATGATATCTGAGATTTGGGTGTTCAGAAGAGCGAGGAGCCTGACTGGCGAAGCACACTGAGGCAAATCGGAATTTCCACCTTCGACGAGCGTGTGCGTACATTTTGGTCTGTTAAGACAATGGCCAAGCACCGCCAACGAGTATTCCTGTCCTTCAAGGGGTACTAGAACCTGAGAATCGTGCTTATTGGTATTAAAATCATTGCTAGATTCTAGTGGAACCTCGCGCGGCATGTTCTCAGGGTCTTCGTCCGGACTTGCGATCGTGATGTGCTCGCAACGTTGCGAGGAAAGACAAGGCTCACGCAAGCAAAAGGACTGCAAGCTATCTGTTACAATGAGTCGTTCAACGCAGAACAGATACTGTCCGGTTTTTGGGTCTTTGCTTTTTTCCAAGTCGACTCCATCAGCAATGAACACCTCTGACTGCTGTCCCAACTCTATGGTCTCTCTAAATTTGTTCCCAGCGTCTAGGGTCGCCGTGAACGGTGCTTTATCGGGATTCTCTGGTATTTCGTCGTTGTCTGACTGAGCACTCTTTCCAGATGCCCCTGGCCCCTGGTCGAGGTTAATAGCGCTAGTGTCTGTCTTGTTGGTATAATTATTGCAGTTGAGATCAGTTTCAGTAACGAAGACTGTGCTGTCGCCATTCGGAATGCTGTAGTTACTCTTGCGGTCTTCTTCAATTGATATCTCTATCATGCAGTCTTCTAGGCCCTGGCCGGGGATGTCGCCCCCAAGGCCATTGAGTTGCCCAGTGGACAGGGCCAAAGACTCGGCGAACTCGGATATCCCATCATCCATAGCCGAGTCACGACAATTAGGCTCCTGGGATACACTGTTTTGATTCCCTGTACCCTTGTATCTGCTCTCGCGAGATTCCGAGGACCGTGCTGTAACCAATGACAAGGAAAGCGAGAGAGCGGACGTGGTCGAGCGGAGGATTTGGACCGGCGTTCGATCGAGTCGCTGAGACTTGTGCAAATCACTCAGGGCCTGCGACTGTTTTACCAATTGATCCTCGATACTGGAGAGCGCCTCTTCAATGTTTTGGTGTCTTCAATCCCTCGGGTCAGCCGGTACCATAGTCGAGACTGGGAAATGTAAGCTTACAGCGAGGTGCGAGTAGCCAGGTGCAGATGTGCTATGCAGATTGCAGACTGGAGAGTTGACTTGGCGTGCTCAACAGCCGTCAGCAGGTTCTGAATGTCGCTCTCCTTCAGGAGGAATTGGAAGTACTTGGCCCCCTTTGAAACGAGCCTTTTCAACCGATCGCGACGGCGGGGTCCAGTGTGTTTTGAGTCAAGCACCTGATGCAGGATAGAGAGCGCCTGCTTGTGAACTAAAATTAGACTGCCGTTGATAAAACTGACGAAGCTTTCTTGCTTCTCGTTGACCTCGATATGGAGGTTGTGGATCTCCGGTGACTTCGCGACTATATCTCTGAGTACGGACTGAAACTTGAAGCAGTCAGTTGAGAATTACATGGAATACAATGAGCTGGCATACATGGCCAAGGGTTTCCAGTTCAGAGAGGTATTGCCGCCAACTCTTCTGTGTGTTTCTGACCCTGGAGACCGAGTCGACCAGGTCCCATATCGTGATGATGCTCGCAGCTGCACCCGCTATCTCAGCCATTCCTGTCATGCTTCATGCAGCCAAATCGAATTCAGTGAGCGATTGATTGAGTAGGAGTCGTCGCCAGGACCCTGGATAGAATCATGCAGTTGGATACCCCGTCATCAAAGAGGGTCTGGGGTGCCAGGCTGTCCAGGACCCCCTGTCGTACCACCGCACAGATATCATGACTTATGATTCGGACTGGCTGACCGCTGCAGCGGGTTTGAAGCAGGCTCCGACAAGTTTGTGTGCTTTGAATTGCCCCTTTCCAGCTACGGGTCTGGATGCTGGCAGCAAACAACACCTGTTCCGTCAGACTCCGTGGCCCAGTCAGGCGGGGTTATAACGAGTCTTTTATCAAGCTGTGTCATTCATAGAGGTATTTGCAGTTGTGCTTACTGTCAAAGATAATAATCGGCCCTGTCCAAGGACACCAACACTGCCTGTCGCCACAACCCAGGTACAAGCCCAGTAGCACAGCATAATATAAGAATAAGAAGATGAAAAAAAGAATTGGCGCTGCCCGGAATCGAACCGGGGCTGGCACGGCCACAACGTGACGTCATACCACTAGACCACAGCACCTGATAGTTGAGAAGCGTGCCGTTATTCAACGTTATAAGTAAACTTTATTTTTATAAGAACTTGTCGCGGGCTCAAAACCGCGGCGCACGTTGCCTGCATTATCAGCTTTGGGCCATGTTCAAGAACCTTTACATAACCGTTACTTGCTTCTCGTGTGCTTCCAGATACTGAACCATGTTTATATTGTAGTGAATATTTGCGTAATGGCCATGGTCATTAGTCTCGTGTATACGGTAGTACGGAGTATAGATGCCCTAACAGGTACATACGTGTGTTATAGACATGGTCGATAGACACCTGGAGATCTTGATTCGCCATATTCTGCATGGAGGTAACCCTGGCATGATGACAGTTGACTTGCACGAATGACAGATTCGATGTTTTCTGATGACCTTCCCACATCCATGTGGGCGGGGGATGCCACCTTCTACTAATACACTGTTCGTGACGCCATTTTTTCCCCTATTGAGTCCGCCTGTGACAGCAGAGCACCCGGTCTTGAAGACCGCTGCGGTTGGGGTATCTTTAAAGAATCTCAAAAGTCGTGATCCTCTATTGGCCTCCCTGTTATAGCAGCGAAGAACGGGAGGGTCTCCATCTCCTGGGAAGTTCCCGTCTCCCCTTGTTCGGATCGGAATATGCGTATGATTGTTTGGCTGAAGCCATACATAATAAAAAGTGTATTCAACACTTATATGTTGGCAGAGGTTGCATCACACCAGCAAACGAGAACGACAAGCTCCGAGTGGCATTCTGCGCATTGAGAGACATGCCGCCAATCGCCATCGTTACAGATGGTACAAGAGCCGGTGAGTAGCTTGGTTGCTTAATGCAACCATGAGCATGCGCTTGGGCTGGTCGTAGGTCACTGTACGTCGAATGAGGACCTCATGTCCCTTTGATATCAAATGGTTCAGTTTCTCTTTTGTTGCTGACGACTGTTTCGCGATCACGACGCAGATAAACTCGCTTTCCTATAAGCTTGTTAGTATAGACTCACTCTAGTAGCTAGCACAATTGATACATCTTACTTCCGTCCACTCCATGAAGCTAATTTCCGTCCTATCTCCCCTTGTACTCTTTGTTGGGATATCGCGGGCAAGGTCGACTTGTGCACCGATATTACTCTCCCTTCGAGCACCTGGGAGCATGCGAATCTATTATGCTTTGTCGCCTTGTCGAGGACGAAGTCGAAGTTGATGAACGTGTCCGGGTCATTCGTGAGGCCTATAGTGTCTGTCACGGCCAGCGTGGTCATGAGCTGTGTTCCATTCCGGAGACGCGGCGGAGGCGTAGGATGAGAGTTTTGACGGGCGAGCTTGGAACAGTGAAAAGTAACACTGCCTACTGTGGCGGTATTAGCGTCCACCGTGGTAACCCCAATAGGTCGGGCTGTCCTCGATATGCGCATGGCGAACTATCTCGAAACTTGATTGACCTTTTGGATGGCTTCACTGCTTAGCAAACCGAGCCGCCTTCTCACCTCGATTTAACGCCTGTGAGAATTCCGTCCTCCATCAATGACACGTCTTTCTGCTCCTGTCAGCGGGCTTGGCCGGTGGAAATAAAACACGGTCCCCATATGTTCACCGATCAGTGGTTCATCGCGACGGTGCTGGGAACGTGGAGGCGGCAGGGACAGCGAAAACATCTTCTTCTTCGGCCAGCCAACCCCAATGCCGTGATCTTAAACCAGGTCCAACTGAGGTACAGTCACGGCCACCAGCCATAGCTCATCCCAAGCTGCCAGCATGGGAACCATTTCAATGGAATATGCGACAACGCTGGCGAACTTTTTGGTCGCGACTAAACGGATAAACTGATTAACCTTGGCCCTAGCAGATTGCCCCTCTGCGTGTAGGTATCATACCCTCCGAAGATGCCCTGAGAGGAATCGGCACCTCAGGAATAAGGACTGTCGAGCCCTAAAGCACCTGCTAAGCCTCCGCTCCCATTGCGATGGGAAATTCGATCCCAACTCGCGTCCTTGATTTCTGTGTGCCCACCTGCTGCAAGCTTGCCCAAAGTTTAGCGCTATAATATTCTCTGCCCGCGCGTGCAGCGTTGATTTGTCGGCGTTGGGGCAGCCAGCTACAGCCTCAGGGCTGTGTATAATTTGTACGCTAAGGGGGTATTCAGTTTCTGTAGTGTTAGACATATGAGTACGATGCTGTCTCGTGGTTTTTTTTTTTTTTTTGCTACGGAGTTATATTTAACGAGATATACTAGGTATTATCGGGGAAATATTTGACGTCCATTATATATCTTTGAACCAAAACAACGCATGCGGGATTTTAAGTGGGATAATAGTGGACTGTACCTGATGTATTTAATAATGCTCGCTTTTCTCAACTACCAGGTGCTGTGGTCTAGTGGTATGACGTCACGTTGTGGCCGTGCCAGCCCCGGTTCGATTCCGGGCAGCGCCATTCTTTTTTTCTTTCTCTTTCTAATTAAGCTGGGTGATCACTGTATGAACCTTAAGTGCGGAGTATGGTCAATCCAATTTGACCCCGATCCAAATGCATCTATCATCCTGTGTACCCATTCAGTGGTGACAACGTCGCTCCTTTCTGACGCTGCCAGATGGAAGGCCTCCTCCAGGAATTACTTGATCAACCTGGCGCAACGTGAATGAATGTCCAGACCAACTCCTGTGATAGTTGTTCCAAAGTCCGATCGCAAGCTCGCAACTGACCAGCTTCACGATGTCGTCCCAACCGCCCACCGAAGCTCAACTGCACCTGGCTGCTCTGGCCGATTCTCCTTCGCCGCGGACGATGCAAAGTCTGCGTAAGATTCAATCTCAACAGCATCTCTCGTCCCGCCCTCCTTTGTTCTCCAGTGTCTCATACGATCGCGCCTCCGCGGGATCTCAGGAGCTCCCCAAAACAGCGAAGCTCGACTCACCTGTTCGCCTCCGAACACACCGTCGCGCGAGATCAAACAGCGATGCCTCGTCTCGAGATTCTCCGAGGACAGCGAGTCGACGGCCAGCACGAAAAACCGGCTCCGGCGTTGGGTTGAAGAAATCGCTTCTGGAAGTTTTGTTACGAGACGGACCTCAGGATGGCAACACCGAAGAAGCGCTCCAAGAATTGCGATACCTGGTGCTGTCCACGAGAGTGGAAGCAGACGGCGACGGCATGGTAAGACTCTGCTCACAAATCGCGATCCAGGTCTCTTTGCCTCGGAATTGACCAACTCCTTACTTCCAGTCAACATACCGAGTTTATCTATGGCTGATCCTCCTCGATATCCCGCCCCTCCCCACCGATCATTACCTTTCCCTCGTCCACCGCGGCCGCTCTCCTGCGTACGCGAAAATCCGCAATGATACCTTCCGCACCCTGGCCACGGATCCGTTGTTCAAACGCCGCGTCACAGAAGCCAGCCTCATCCGGTTACTCAACGCAGTAGCGTGGGAGATCCGCGATGCGAAAAAGAGAGCGACCTCGACCGACGAAACGGCAATATACGTACAAGGCATGAATGTCCTCTGTGCCCCTTTCCTCTACGCCGCCCGTAGCGAAGTCGAGGCCTTTGCTCTCTTCCACACCTTCATTACCCGCGAGTGTCCTGGCTACATCCGCGGCGCTATGGATGGGGTACATCGCGGTCTCGATCTTGTCGACCGATGCTTGGAAATCGTCGAGCCGAAGCTTGCGGCCTACCTCTTCTCCAAGGGTCTGCAGGCGAAGCTATACGCCTTCCCATCCGTCCTGACCCTCTGCGCCTGCACACCTCCTCTACCTGAAGTCCTCCATCTGTGGGATTTTCTCTTCGCCTACGGACCACATCTGAACATACTTTGTATCGTGGCGCAACTGATACTGATGAGAGACACGCTCCTCAAAAGCCCGAGGTACGTACCGTCACTGATCGAGTTTTCTTGTGTTTTTTTCTCTTTCTGCTTCCACCTTCCTGTTAAGGTCATGGACTCTAACGCGTTCTTGCAATCGATGCAGTCCCAACAAACTCCTCCGATCGTTCCCACCCCTCGATGCTAAAGAAATAATTGCTCTAACTGTCCTGATCGTTCGCAAAATACCCGAGCCGTTGTACGCCGAACTGATCGACCATGCCAAATAATGTTACCCATTGGATCTTTACGACTCATGCATGGCGTTTTACTGGGAAATGATTAATATGATGTATTTGATGCCAAGCCTAACCGACATTCGATGACTGATGAATGCAATGAACAACATGCTTGCTTTTTGACTCGCTTATTCAAACCAAGATGATAATATGCGGAAGTTGATGTGCATCTTTCTATATATTCGTGCCATAAACCTCTATTCTCATTGTACCGACATACGCCTATTTGATTAAGCAACATCAGGTAAAGATACTTATGCGTATAAAGTTCGTGTCAATTCATAGAACCTGGCCTGTCATACTATCTGACTCTGCATTCCAACCACCAGGACACTGGCGCGGTCCCAGACTTAGAAGCGCAGCGCACCACTGCCTGCACTATAGGCGTTAGACCATGTCCGCGAACTTTTATAAACGTATGCATAATGTGTTTCATTGAAAGAGCGGAAGCAACTCCATGACGTTGGCATACAGTGACAGTGAAACAAAGTAGAATGCCAGCCTGTTTAATCTATATATAACGTATACAGGTGGATGCACTGAACATCAGCAATTGACCAACACTTTTGAGCTTGTCAGCCCATGACAACCGTAGCCGAATTACAGGCTTCCCCGTCTCGGAAACGAAACACCCTCAACAGCCGCATGATCAGTGAACCAGGTGACCTTCTCACCACCACCCTGGTTGACGAGCGCAGATGGAAGGCTTCTCCCTTCTTCAGCATCGAAAATCTGCTTGAGGATGTCCTTCTTTCCACCTCCGGTGGCGACGAAAGCGACACTCACGGCATGCGTGACGACAGGCAATGTGAGTGTGATGCGCTTTGGCGGGGGCTTCGGAGAGTCGCTGATGGCGGAAACCCATGCGTCCTTCTCGCGGAGCAATTCATGGCCAGGGAACAGACTGCAGGTGTGACCGTCGGGTCCGCAGCCGAGGAGAATGAGGTCGAAAACGGGCAGCTTCACACTGTCCTTGGCCGCAAAGGAGCGCATTAGGTCTTCCTGGTACAAGTCGGCAATTTCTTGGGGGTCGGCGCTGACGTGCTTCTCGTCAATTGGGTGCACATTGGGGGAGCCCATATCCGAAGGGATCTTGTCAAGGAGCTCATCCTTCAGGAGGCGGTAGTTGCTGTCCTCGTGGTCGAGGGGGACGGCGCGCTCATCGGCGAAGAAGATTTCCCACTTGGAGAATTGAGCGGTATCCTCTGGGGTGCCGTCGCCCGGGGCGAGGAGGGCTTTGGCGAGAACAGTAGGGAGAGAGCCGCCAGATACGGCGACGCGGAAGGTGTCATGACGGCTCAGGGCCGAGTTTTGGTTGCGGAGGACATAGGGCCGCAGTTGCTTGGCCAGAGAGTCAGTGTCCTGGAAACTGAGGAGGTTGGGAGCTGGGCCAGGCATAATGAGTATGTAATCGGTGTCTGTCTGCTGGAAGGTAAAGGAATAATGGGAGTAAAAGGCTGATAAAAGAAAAGTTGAAGATTAAGAGAGGCTGTGAGTGTGAGGTCACTGAGGGGTGGTCTCGCTCAGAGCTAAGGTGGGGTGGCGGGGCAGGAAGGATGGAATTGCCCGCGATGCCGGAAGGAGGCCGTCGGCTCGGAGACCATGCCACGGATGTAACAATGATGAAATCGGCCAGGGCCGCACAGTAAGACTATAGATAAGTTCCAGCACGGCTCTCTATACGCCTGCTGGCCGGCATATGGCCAAGACATATCCC
The DNA here is from genome assembly GCA_003719405.1 of Aspergillus incahuasiensis. Lineage (NCBI taxonomy): Eukaryota > Fungi > Ascomycota > Eurotiomycetes > Eurotiales > Aspergillaceae > Aspergillus > Aspergillus incahuasiensis. The sequence continues at coordinate 40,406 of RHLP01000300.1, forward strand.
GACCAGGTCCGGCCCATACTGAGTAAGTATCGCGGCCGTAGAAAGAGTATAAAAGAATAATTAAGATCCGTTCACATGCAGGCCAGCGCAGAACCTGGTGCAACTTAAAAAGCCAGTATCTGGCAGATGAGGGGGAAAAAAAGAAATATGGCGCTGCCCGGAATCGAACCGGGGCTGGCACGGCCACAACGTGACGTCATACCACTAGACCACAGCACCTGATTGTTGAAAACGAATCCAAAAGTTGCAAATATAAAGCTATAAAACCCAATTATCTCAGTATCTTCATCCCAAGTTGCTCAAGTTGATCGTTGAACAAAGTATATAGGTTGGGGCGGGTACAGTTTCCCTGTGAAATAAAGTTTCTCGAGCTTTCAGTGAAATGTTACGGCATATGCTGCAGTCATTGGCGGCAATCTCGACACGACTTTCGCTTTGAAATACATACGATAAACGGCGCTGGCGTAGGGTGTGTTGAGTTGTTGGTGTCATCCTATCTCCGAGCCATGTGGTGTCTATCTCGACCATTGGACAAGATAGGGGTATCTTGGGTTATCACTACTGATCTATCTATCTCGGGAAACGGTGGTGATGTCACAGGCCCCTGACAACGCGGCCCCGGGAATCGGGGATAATCCCAGTAGTCACTTCCAGAGCAGACGGGAATATCGATGGATGGTGATCACGGCTGGTTGCTTCTCGATAGTGTCAATCCGATTGTCAAATCAAAGGCCTTGGCGCACAATGGTGGGAATGCACTGGGCGCCGGTGGTTCCGGGGCCCAGCAGTCTACGAGATAACGGGTTGGTCGACGTACATTAGGGCCATCGAGCGTGTATGCACTATTACAGCATCGTGCAGGTATTTGACCGAGCAAGGTGGGGGTGCCTGTTGGATTGCATGTCCGTCGCTACCTTTTATTGCTCTGGATAGAGTGATGAGTCCGGGCCATCGCCCAGTTGTGATCTGGTGTCGCGCCTTGCTAGTCGGAATATATATTCTGTAGAGGACCCAGCCTTCGCGGGCAGCGATGGATCATGGAACCTGAGACAAGCTCCGGAGCACCGAAGGCGGGGAAATGTCGATGCATTCCAAGCCACGTAATCCGGAGTAAAGATATGCGGGGATAATGCATGATACGGAATAGGACCTCTCAAGGTACGCAGCGGCCATGGTTCAGCCCGGGATAGACCAGATTGAAGCTACAGATAGAGGGTTCGAGGGGTAGTTCAATTGAGCAGACCGTGCCATAGGCAGAATCAAGTCTGTCGATAAAAAAGATGAATAGTGTAGATATCCAGGTGTAGGCGGGTTAATCCTCGATCTTCATGTGCTCATTATTGGAGACGTCATCATCAGAATACCGCCCGTCCAGTGAGTACCTTATCAGCGCGGGCAGGATTGACGCCATGATGGCTGGCATATCGGCAGATTTGCGACAGGCCGAAAATGCCTCAATTGATATGGTATTCAGTATCTGCCCAGGGTCTCACTATTGATGATAAAACGATAATAGATGGAAGCCCAAGAGTCAGTGCTCGCAGTGTAGACTGGTGCCCCGTAGTATACCGCTCTAGGCGAGCCCCGCCCTGATACCCGATGTGCCCGCTGCCGAGTCAGGCTGGACCGTGGCCGGAAAAGAACTCCAAAAGACTCCGGAAGACTTCAGATGGCCCCAGAGTCAGGCCACGGTCGCTGTGCCACGGACGTTGAGCTTCAAACTTTCAACGGGTACATTGCCCGCCAATAGGAAAATAATCCGTTACTTATTAAGCTGCTTCTACTGCCCATTGGTACGGTCACGTTAGACTTGATTTGCCCGCAAGATACCTCATGCTCCAAGTTCTCAACCAGAGAGCACGAGCCGGGCACAAGGCGGGATGGACGCACTGAAACGCCCAAGGTGGAGCTGTCAAGTTTCACTGCTGACGACTCCCCCTTCCACACCAAAGGCAGCAGGCAGTCGAGCATTTATTCATGTATGGCAAGCGAGGTGAGACGGAAGACTGCTGTTCAACACAGCCACTGCACTTGCCCTGTCAGCCCAAGCTGCTATATTTAATAAGCTGTAAAAGGGATGGGAAGGCATCCAAAAGCACCCCGGAGACACCCACGGTAAGCAATAAAGATGGAGCTGGAGCTACGCGGCGGATTATGCAACCGGTAGTCAATTCAAGACAAGGCCCATGGATAGTAGCGCACGTTACCCGGCAGGAGATATGTTCCGTGAGGTTGCGACAGCGTACCAGCATCGGTAGTGGTACCTGTAGGGTAGATCGCTGTTCAGTCATGACGACACGACACAATGACGACTCAACCACATGGTCGGTAAAGTAGCGACGATGCGATATGCACGATCTCTTGCATAATCCATCTGATGATGAGTCCCTAGAGCCAGTATAATGACATAGTGACCTCAACCCTCCATGAACATTCCTAGCAGTACAATGATCATACAACCAGTGGGAAACTTACCCTCAGTGACCGGCCCGCCATGCGCCGACCATGGTCTCGTCTACTAGAAGCCCTGGTTGACATTCAGCGACACTGAGTGGGTGAGCCACTTTCGAGTTAGAGCACCAGGTAGAGTCTCTGAGATCGGAGATTGTAAACAGCAAGAGCAGTGAGCACTGTTCTTATAAGGAATCGCTACTGGGTACTTTGGGTCCTACTTAGATATAGGCTAGAAGGTGTAGAAAAATCAAATAACAATAATAATAATAAATGCAATATCCCAAAAAGGTGGGACTGGAGAGAAAACAGGGAGAGCGACCTGAGAAAAACGGAAGCCTGAGGGAAGTGGAGTGGGTCGATCTGACCCTGAAACTCTTTTAGGCTGCCCCCCATACTAAATACTTATACGCCTTCCTCCGCGCTGCGATCTCCTTCCTATCCACCACACACCACACACTCAACCTTTACCTTCTTGACCTTGGATGATAGCGACACCCATACACAACAAAATATTCAGCTCTGCCGTTGCCTGACGCATCCAATCTCCAGTATCTACATCAATTTCGCGATGAGCTCCTCCTCCGTCCATGTCCCCCGCCCGCCCTCCGGCACAGGCACCGGAAAAGACCTCGCCCCAACCGGACCCCCCGGATCCGTAGGCTTCGATGTGAGTATTCTTGCTACTCTTTGACCCTGCCCAGATCTTTCATTGACTGACAATGATCAATAGATCGTCAGATGTTCACGCTGCCAGTGTACAATGAGTTTAGACGGCGGGTCGACCTCGGCCGGTATGGTTCGCTTCGGAATGAATGTATGCTGCTATTCCACCTATTTCTCCTATAATGCACTTTCTAACGGCGCTTCCCCCTTTGACAGAGCTACTATTGTGTCCGATGCGCGGGTCGCGTTGGTTATACTGGCTGAAAAACGAACCTCCCCACTACGGTTACGGCATCATACTCTACCACCTCACAACGATTTCGGATACAAGTTATGGGAAACATACACACATACAAGTCGAACTCAGACTCATCTATCGACACCTGAGGGTCCTGGGTTACCACGTACAGCACCTGGGCGTCGGTCGGAACTTCGACATCACCGGATCGGTCACACAAATGGATGGCATTTGCCCTAGATTACTGGACATTTCGAACATGGTCGGAACATCTTCTTTGTGCCCGCACAGGATGCCCCCTTGAGGGTCAACAGCAATGGCTGGTCCAGTTACCGGTTATCAAGAACTTCGCAGTCGCCTCGCTCGCGCTTCATCCGCATACGAACCGCGATCAGACGCAGTAGAACATGCTTCACTCGCTTATCGGCCCGGACGCCGCGATACCTACTACGCGCTCTACTACAATTTGATATCGCGCATGGGAATTCGATCGGAAATAGACGCTCCGGTCACCCCGCGCTATACCTGTTCATCGATAGAATAGAATACATCGGACTCCTACATTCTCGGTCGTGCATATTATTGCCAAAATGCCACGACACTTACTCGGCCGAGTTCGCGATACTCATGTACGTATCTAGTCAGCTAGCTAGCTACAAACCAAGCATTTTCGCAAACAAATTTGTCTCCATATCCAGAAACCACTAACTGAGACTACCGAAACGACCCAGTTATAATCTCAGACTAGAAGCCAGAACAGGAATGTGATTTGCGCATCACAATGTCAATCAGCGGTAAACCCCAGATATCTCCGCCACGTTGACCATGAACTCGTAGATCCTGCGGACGGGAGGAAGCGCATGCATATGATGGCTGTAGCACGGATAGGTCACCCAGCATGCTGGTTCCAAATCATTGGGGATCTACAGTGTGAACAGTAAATACCACTGTACTTCAGATAATATTGCTGACAGCCTACAGTGAGGGACCTAAACTCCGACACCGCCACCCAGAATCACCGTACTCCGTATGTCTCACCCCCCCCTTTCCAAAAAGAAGATTCTACCGTTTCTACTCCGTACGCACCCCACAGTGGATCGATTGAAAACTTCAGCTTCAAATTCTAAACCTTCAGCTCCATCGTCCATGTGACTCGCAGATTTCGAACTTCACTCTAGAGACTGAATAATGATAATGAATAATGATGCGGGCCATGTCCGCGATTTCAACTTCGACTGGGGAAGGCGCGGAGTATAGAGGTCCTGCAAGCTAGCACAGGCCGGCCCCAGAAACTAGCGAGCTGCTAGCTACTCCGGCTATATCACACTGTGCTCTATTTTCATGTTTGCTTCTTGCAACTTCGCGGCCGCCATGACCATGTGCTGCTGCTCACGAGTCACTACTCCTCCCTCGAGGGTCAAAGATGCTCGACCAGGTCCATAAGTTAACGTGCGCTCTTACGGAGTCCCCGAAGTCCGGTCAGTTCTGGCGGGACTACTACCACTGATCCGTCGTCTGTAAAATTCGTGGACTGGGGCTCTACTCCGTAACTGTGGGGGATGATTGAAGGCGAAGACGGCACTAGCAGACCATCCGCCTTACCTTTGGTTGCGAGGGCGACGCTGTCTACGGAGTACTCTCGGGGAGTATGTCTCAAAGCCATGGCCGAAATCGGCATTCAAACAATAATCAATGAGAAGTAGTTAGACTACCTTGGAGCCTCGGAGGCAGCAATGAAAGCTGATAGCAGAACTTTGGAATTGGTGCAAAGTAGAGCAGCAGCTCGGAGAACGCCGCGAGGTGATGTGAGACGGTGCCTGGCCGTGGCTGGTCGCTGTGCCCTGCATCGATCATCCGGGATGGCCTTGTTCGGGGCTGACAGAGTCACTGGACAGTCAGCCAGCCACAGCCACAATCCTGATCAACCAAAAAAAGCAAAGAAAGAGCGCAGACCGCAAATTGGCAACCGCATAGCCCCCCTTTCTTTTTTTTTCTCTTGTTGCGGTGGAATTGGAATTCCGAGGGGGTGGGTCGTGTTGATCAGTGGGTCTATAGAGCTTTCTCCGGCTGTTTCATGTTTTTGCCACGGCTTCGGCTTTGATCTTAACTTTTGGCGGTGGTTCAAGAACCGAAAGTTACAGGGTCGATTTGAGATGCCGAGCGCTTGTCACCGCATCATTGTCAATAGTTTTTTCGGCTATCAGCGGAGTAACTCCCAGGACCCAATGTGGGCAGTACCTAGTATGGTCATTCTAGATTCAACCGAACTACTAAGCAGCCTAAATTGGTTTCTTGAGACAACGTGACTATGTATTGGGCCATGTGACTATCCTCTCTATCAGGGCGTCTTGACAGAAGCAAGATATATTGAAACTTTGTTGCACCGGACCGAAAGCTAGTACGCTCAAGTCGGGTTTATTCGGCATCCCCCGGCAATGCTGACTGACTGCTGACACTATGCATCCATCTGTATCCGATCCAGAAGCCCCTGCCCACGGCCCCGTCCAACAAGAGCTCTTATTGAACGCCTCGTTAATTGATGCTGTACCAGAAGGTTTTATGTGCCACGTTTCTAACGCGCTCCGGGAGCATGGCCTCAGCCTTGTCTCGCCGCGGGGAGGCTCAGTGAGTGCCTGTTGATTGGATCCAGAGCAATAATATCGGGGGTATAGCTATTCATACGCGGCTCTAAAGGTGAAGCTCAGAATATTCCAGCACGCGACGTGCTCGGCGTGATCCATTGTGTATAGCCTAGCATCCTGGTCTTAACCACGCCAGGTGTAGACTTCTCTGGGCCTTACCAGCAGTAATCGAAGTCGCAAATGTACCTATATATAACACGGTATTAGAACAAAAAAGGAAGAGGAAAGTCCCGTCACCAACCTAGTAGGAAAGCCCGTGCAAGACGTCTGAACACAGTCAGAGCTGACTATCCGCAGCACCCGACGTTAGTAAAATAGACCTTGAGGCTTGAACAGCCTAAACTCATCAATTTGCACAAGCAGCACACGCCTTCAAGTCAGGCAGTCTGGTTGTGAATAGCCTGCAGTCGAACAGAAAGTTTGAGGAATCCCCCTATTGACCACCCTGAGCAAAGCATCCCCTGACCGGGGCCTTGATGAGAGATCGGGTCACTGTTTTCCTCAGCTTGCGCTTTGTCGGATGAGTGGCGTCTGAGCCAGAAACTAGGATGATTAAAGCTTCATCTCAAAAACCACTTGCTCACATGCCCCAAGTGAGGCTGAACAGTAAGGTTGAGACTTGTCTCTGCATAGCACACCCTGGACATATCCTCGCTGTAGCCTCAGTCCCCATCTATCGGGCGTCATTGAACCCGCCCTTGCGAGTCGCTGTCATGTTATGATGCAGATGATTGCTGCAGGCTTATGCCGCGCTTAGGCAGAGGCCAACCGCTGGTGGCCCAGCATATTGTATTGATTTACCTAACACAGAGACCCAGGCAGTAATCTGGGGTTCTGCCAATGGTGACACCATTTGTGCTGAGTCGGGACATGGCCCGGTGACGATGGCAATTAGGCGCGGGAGGCCAGCGGAGCCCTGGGTCAGCATCGGCGAGACGGGATAGAAACAGCATTGGGTGAATTAAAAGCGTAGTTTGATTGTTTCAGCAGTTAGCGAAATTTTTATGTAGGTTGACAGCGGTCCAGTCTGTAGGAAAAATGGATCAGACTTGGATACTCCGTGCGGGTAACAGATTGCCCCGCCCAACCGAGGTTAGATCTGCCCAGGAAAATCCGTTCCTGCTCCCCAGTCGGAGATATATTTTAACCTCGCATCGCGACAACCCCGGAATGCGACCACTAACAAGGGACAACACTCACCGCACAATAATGCGCATGCCCGGTGTAAATAGTAGTTGTCTTGGTGTGGCCGAATCACGGCCTCATATGCGAAGAATGTTCAAGGATTATCCCGGATGAATCGGAGTCATCCTGGATCTGGATCGAGAGGGCGGAAGCAGGAATGGTCGCTTCCCCGCTGCGGCGCCAGGTGCCTCAAGAGGGCTGCTGCGTCCATGGGTGACCAGAATAGATGGTCATTCAGAGGCGTCTGTTCGCCTTGTACCATGTCGGTCGGAAGCAAAAAGGGTGTGAATCGACCCTTTCTTGCCCTAGGTTTGTGCGTGTCATCGGACGCGATACATCACAACTGTCCCACAACAATCTATTTTTGAAGCAATCAAAAAGCGAGTCTCCCATATCGCCTCCGCCAATCATGACCGCACCTGCATGGTCTCCAAGTCGCTTGTGAGTTGATGGCGAGTGTTTTGCTTTTGCCTGGATCTCTCGGTTCGGACTTTCGAACGTCAACTCGACCAACTCGCCCACCCCTCACTCAGGCAGGGCGCCTCGCTGTGGATACTGGAATGCTACTATCCGCCATCTCGTTGCAGCGCCGATAGGGTATGCAAGGTTAGAAGGCCGCCACTCAGGCAGCCCTTCCATCGCATCCCAGCTCCAAGGCTCCAGCCTGCTTCCCCTGGACCACGGCCCGAAGCTCAATCTGGCGGTGTAACCTTCATAATGCCAAGCTTAATCCCGGGGAACTGAGGGCGTTATTTGACGATGGAGGCCTGGAGAAGAGAGGGTTGTGCAAGGTCGAGTGCAGCGGGCACCAGGAGATCTGTCAATGTGATTGTTGTATAGGCTCATAGAGTTTGGACGATTTGGTATGTTACGTACCCAGATATGCTCGGTCCATGCAAAGAGAGCGATAGATGGAGGAAAAAGAAAGAAAGTACATGGGACTATCGAGAGTTGATGAGATGCAGAGGGAAAAACAAAGTTCGCCGCCTGCCTGTGGCCGAGGCCCGCCTGCCTCTTCCCTTCCAGTGCCCACTCTCTCTCTCTCTCTACGCTCCTCCACCACACCGTTGATCATGCACGACATATCAGGCTCATCAGGCTTCTTCCGATCCTCTCCCTTTCTTACTCTGGTCGACTTGACACATCCTCATCCTTTCGCGCCGCCAGAGCTGCGCCGTGTCATTCGTCAGCGGGCTCAGCGACCTGTCAGTGACCCTCATATTCTTACCTACTCTTTGCCCCCCGCCCCTCGATGAGGACGCTCTTCTCGAACCACGCTCTTCCTTGCCATCCATTGCTTCACCCGTCTTGACAGCCTGTCATTGGGTCGTTCTCCAAACGGCGGCTGTGGCTGTTGCCCTTTCTCCGGGTTTTTGTGTCTCGATGTAGAGCGGAGAACCCTCCTCCACCCAAACCAACGCCTTTCTCCTCTAATATTTTTCCTCTGTTATTCTTGCTATAAAGTCCAGAAGCCTCTTCTTCTTTTTTTCCAAGCATTATCAACCTGCAACGTCTCCGGATTCTTCACCCGTTGACTAACTGAGAGGCGACGGGACGTGGTCCATGGTCGCTACTCCGCTAGAGCGTGGATGATCTGCAACGCTCACAGTCAGAGCTCAGAACCGTAGGAAGCCGCTACTACCGAAGCGATGTCTTCCCCTCCGCGCGGAAAACCCCGTGTCTCAAGATCTCGAGCAACCGACGAAGAATATGTGCTGTTCCTCCAGGGAGTGAGTTCCTCCTGCGCCGAGTAAAGTGAACCCCATCCCACCAGCGGTAACTTACCGAGAAGGTAGATTCCAGCCCGCTGTCGCTGGCAAGAGCTCAAGGACTTGGTACGCCAGACCGCGCTGCACATTCGGCAAGCAGTCGTCTATGATGATCACCATGGGTTTCCTACCGGCCTGGGCCAGATTATTGTGAAGGATGAGGATGAGGCCTGGCGGACATACCGTACGTGCGATATATCTTCCCTTCTGATCTGGGGCAATGGCTGACAGAATAACATCTTATAGATAGGCTATCTACGAACGGTTGGGAAGGCCAGGGCCTGGTGGTCACACTTGCGCGGACGAGCTCGCCAACTCAACCAATAGCAGGGCCTACAAAGAGCCCAGCCTGCATCATACAGCCTACTTACGTAGCAGGGTATTCGACACCATCAATGGTGGCTCTAAACACCGCCATACCACTTTCACCCATAACAACAGAGTGGGCTTCCTGCTTTTGACGGTATATGGGGTGTCTAGACGCTGACCAAACTCTAGTCCTGTCACGCCGCCGAGCCCAACATTCCACAGCGCAGAATATAGGACCATGGTCAGCCCAATGTTTGTCTCTCAACAAACCTTGCCCTCGTTCTGCGACCCAATGACATTCGGCCTTGCCCCTACGTATGCTATGTCCCACCAAATGCAGCAACCCGTCACAGCAAACAGCTTTAGGCCGAGCCACCTAAGCATTACTCCACCCAAGAACCTATACAGTTACAACAGCAGTTTCCCACCTTCATACTCTCGCCAAAATCTCCGCCGCAGCATCATCATTCAGAATCTCCACCCGGCCACCACAGAGGAGGGACTTCTGAGCTACCTGCAAGAAACAGTTACTGTGGAGCATTGTGAGGTCTTACCACTGCGCACCTCAATTGACGCTCTACCCACTCGGCTCAAGCTCACTGTACGCGTCACGCTTCGCTCTGCAGAAGAGGCTAAACGGGCTGTGGCCCTGTACAACAACACCATCTTCATGCGCTTCAGAATTCGAGTCAAGATTGACAAGAGCACCCCGCACACACTATCATACGGGTTTACCCCTGATCAATATACCATGTACAGGACGACTGAGTTATCTACTCCTGAAACTATCAATCAACTGCACTTCACTCCTCCAGCAACCGACGGCTCGAACGCAGACTCGGATAAACCAGCTCGGGGCAGTCTTACCCCGCAAAGCGACATTGCGGAACCTGGTACCAAACCAGCCCCCAAGACTAAGCCGGCTGATAACTGCCAGCCGCTGGTAGTCAATGGATCTGGTATCGGAGGAAGAACCGTCGTGGCGGCCTGATACTTCGCCTCAACAACATCCCTATGCATTGTGCCCAAAATAATCTATACTTTGCACTTATTTATATTACCGACGTGGGGGTTCTTCTGTTATTCTTGAACTTACTTTGTCTTGCTGGTTGGTTTCTTATCTACAGCGTATTCTTCGTATGTCGATCGAGCATAAATGGAGTCATAAGCCTTCAATGCGTGATATACTGTGATATGCACTCCCTGGGCTGTAAATGACCAACATCCAGTTGTACTAATATTTAGTGCTCAGTATGGCATGGTCATGGCCGTTATACAATTTGTATTGATCTGTATTTAGACAAGTTAACAGAAATCTGTGTATTATGCAATCAGCAACTTGGAGACCGGCTGGATTATTATTTGACTTGTGAAACCTCTTCCATGCTTTTCCTCGGGGGCGCTGAGTATACAATCAAGAAAAAAAAAAAGTGGCGCTGCCCGGAATCGAACCGGGGCTGGCACGGCCACAACGTGACGTCATACCACTAGACCACAGCACCTGGTAGTTAAAAGATCGATGGTAGTATTAATCTATAGCCTAAAATAAAATTCTCAAATCATAAATATTACCAATCTAGGCATCCCGAGGTGCTCTGCACCGTATGCAGTACCGACAATCATGGCTATAGCCACTGTACAATGAATGTTGATATATGTACCGTCTCGCCTGCATATTTACCTAAACCTCTCCAGCCTCCCAAACACACCTCTTACACAAACACTTCCCACCAAGCGCCCCAGCCGCCCACTCCCTCCTATCCTTGACGCTCAATCCGATATCGCAGTAATGATTTAGAATCTCCTCGTCCTTGTTGATGCCCCCCTTCGCCCTCTCCCGTTCCTCCCCGTCTCTTTTCCACACAGCTCTCTCCTCATCCGCTCTAATAACAAACGCAATCTCGCCACCCCACTCCCAACGCACATTCGGGTCACAGCTATGGTTCGCAAGACACCAAAGTGGATGCACAGCGCAAGTCTCGGGCCCCCCATCCCACGTCGAGAGCCGCCCCGACGCAGTCCCCCGGAACTTGGCGTAGAGAGTATTCAGGATCCACGTGTCGTAGTTTTCTAGCGTCTCGTACGGGTCCAGGCCCATCTCTTCGACCAGACGCATCGGCTGCAGAATGGACAGCTGGAAGCTAAAGGGGAGGGTGGCTTGCTTTTCGATTTCGACGTTGGAGGCTTGGTCCTGTGAATGCGCCAGAGCGTTGCCCCCAGAGGAAGGCGGGGTGTTGGGGTTGTACGGCACGAAGTCGCCCCAGATGTATTTGATCTCGTCGAGCTCGAGAGGATTCACGCCCTGCGTTTGGGCCATGGCTAGTGCGCGGCCCAGGAGCAGGAGATACAGGTAATCGGCTTTGTCCTTTGCGTCGGGGATGTCTTTGCCGATGCTCTCCAGGTTTTCCATGAGGCCGCAGACGGCGCTGTGGTAGGTTTTCTGGGCTTGGTCGTGGCAGGACTGCGAGCAGAAGATGATGTCGTAGCACTCGTCGCAGGCGACGGGGGGGTTCTCTGAGGAGAGG
>RHLP01000302.1:0-19465 GCA_003719405.1 Aspergillus incahuasiensis
CCCAACTGCTTCCCCCGGCCCTGGAAAACGTCCTCGCGCCCCCCCAGGCCCTGCTACTCCACAGCAGGCCCATCAGCTAGCTTACCCAGACTCTCGCGTATCGCCACAGCTCGCCCGGCCGACACCCCCAAACCAAGCAGTCGTCCGTAATGATCGGCCCGGGAACATGCTTGCGAATTGGAACCCCGAAGATCTCCCGCCTTCGCAGAAGAAGGAAGGTGCCGATTGGTATGCGGTGTTCAACCCCGAAGTCCAACGAGTCCTTGATATCGAACTTGTCCACCACCTGGTTCACGACAGCGTTGTATGCTGCGTTCGTTTTAGCCGTGATGGAAAATACCTCGCGACTGGCTGCAACCGTTCTGCTCAAATCTTTGATGTGAGCCTTGGTCAAAGTGTGGCCGTTCTACAGGATGAGAGCGTCGACAAGAGCGGAGATCTCTACATCCGTAGTGTCTGCTTCAGCCCTGACGGCAAATACTTGGCTACTGGCGCAGAGGATAAGCAAATTAGGGTGAGTCTGATCCAGCCATATATCATTCCATTGTTCTGGGTCGGCTAAGCTCGGCACACGCCGTAGGTTTGGGATATCGCCACGCGCACCATCAAACATATTTTCAGTGGCCATGAGCAGGATATCTATTCTCTAGATTTTGCCGGTAATGGTCGATACATCGCATCCGGTAGCGGTGATAAGACTGTGCGTCTTTGGGATATCGCAGAAGGCAAGCTTGTCTACACTCTTAGCATCGAAGATGGCGTCACCACCGTAGCCATGTCCCCAGACGGCCTTTATGTCGCAGCTGGATCTCTAGACAAGACTGTGAGGGTCTGGGATACCACCACTGGTTACCTTGTCGAACGTCTCGAAAATCCCGATGGCCACAAAGACAGCGTGTACTCGGTCGCTTTTGCACCGAATGGAAAGGAACTTGTGAGCGGCAGTTTGGACAAGACTATTAAACTGTGGGAACTCAACCTGCCCCGCCAACAGTACAATAGTGCTGGCAAGGGCGGCAAGTGCCATAGGACTTTCGAGGGCCACAAGGTAAGAACCAGTCATCCTTTTCTTCTGCCGAATGTGATGCCCGCCCTCAAGCTACAAGTACTGACATTTTTATACCAGGACTTTGTGCTTAGCGTCTGTTTGACCCCTGATGGTCACTGGGTCATGAGCGGTTCCAAGGACAGAGGCGTTCAATTCTGGGATCCTATTACTGGAAATGCACAGATGATGCTTCAGGGACACAAAAACTCTGGTACGCATTTGTCCTCATCCTAACGTATTTCGATCAAAAGTTGATCTAACTCGGTTATTCGGTTAAATAGTCATTTCAGTTGCGCCTAGTCCTACTGGCAATCTGTTCGCCACTGGTAGTGGTGATATGCGTGCAAGAATCTGGAGGTACGTATAACTTGGGACTCAGCCTTGTCTTCTCCCTTTATACATAACATTTCCCTTTGTGTTGTGGATGTGCTGACTGACTATGCAATGCTGTATAGATACTCTGCGTACACTGGACGGTGATTGTTCAATTTGGGAAAGTTTCGGCGTCAACATGATTCTTGATTTACTGTGATTCTCCTTCCCGCGCGCCTTACAAATTCAAAACCAGTGCGGGCCAGTACAAGCTATACGAAATAGCTTCATTGTGCTCCTATACTGTCTCCCCTTGCTTCTTTCCCTGCTCCGGCTCAATTTTCTGTACCCTTAGTGCCCGATACACTTGTCAACAAACTGAAGGCAAGATGGAGAACCACAAAAAGGGGGTATGTATGGTGAAGTATGTTTGGCCCTTGGTTTCTATCGATGCTCTTATATCTTTTTGGTGGATTTAGGTATATTGAAAGATGAATGCATATGTCATGAGGCACAAGTGTTACACATGAGGGAGAAGATTTCTTCGACGAATTCCTAGTCAGAACAGTACGGCGGCGCCAGAAAAACAGATGGGAGAAGAGCCAAAAAAGTATGTACGGCGCACAAAGCGCAAGGCACAAGCAGCTTGTCTATGGTAACATAGAGCACTGCAGCTTGCTTAGACCAAATGTCACAGCGTGTTCATGTCCTGCATCATGCAATGAGCACAGGCCATCATCTGGCTTTGTTCCCTGTGCTCTGGGCCTTGCGCAGTACTCCGTACGGGAATTCTCTTCGCTTGGCGATAATCCCGTGACCGGGGGTGGCAAGTTCGACATTGCGGGCGTTGACACATGCACCCTGGGCATAATCTGCATGAGATCAAACTCCTGCATCCGTAACACGCCAATGCTCTCAATCAAGTTGAACTCCCTTCAACAGAGGTTTGAGAGCTTGTAGCCAATTGACGTCTGACTATAGTACAGATGAACGCGTTAGGAAGGAGTACGCATGGGTAATTCAGCCACCATGGCTCTTTTCCAACAGCAGTGCATCAGAGCTCACAAGTTCATCACGAATGAACCATCCATTTTCTGGTCTAGTATCAGCAATAACAGAGACATTGGAATAAGAGCTAGGTACTCCGTACGCCTGCTTCTGTTATTGTTGGGTTTTGGACTGGGTATCCTATCCAGCTGAAGTACTCCGTATCTTGCTGCAGCGTACTTCGTACATCCGGAATACATAAGTGTCAGATGACGAGAAGTTTGACCCGCTGATATGAAGTACAGTAGTTGAACCTATGCAGTTCGCTCTGGATAATGAGCCAGCGAACAATGTTCAAGACTTGCCTGAAAGGGACAACATCACGATTTGGAGGGTGTTCTGACCCTGTGGCGCCAACCTCCTTCGTTGACTAGGCTTACAAATCAACAAGATCATTGGGTGGAGGCTTCGATTACTCCGTACTCCTTTCCTTTCTGCGGGCTGACAGATATAGAGCCCCCCGGTGCGAGTTGTTGCGGGCGGGGTTGCTAGGCAGGGTGGTCGCTATGTGCCTAATAAACACTCTTCCTCACCGGGGCTAGGTCAAGCGTTGAATGGCCTCTCGATACTACTGAGCTCTGGACAAATTAAGTGAGGCAACAGAATCTTTCCTAGGTTCGTACTTGCGAGAGCTACTCCATGCTCCTGCATATCTCACAGGTTGCCGCGCATGCTGGTAGGGCCCAGCCAGCCATATTATCAAGACTGCGGGATTGAACTCTGGGGAATTGTCGCTAGTGCAAACGGATCATCGTCTAGAAACTCCAGTTTGACCTGCGAGCGAGGCGCCTGGGTCCTCTGGGGAGGTTAAGAAGGGGCCAACTCGGTGTGATGAAGTCGGGGTGACTGCAGTAGACGAGCTCTCAACAGTCGTCCAGCAACATCTCTGGGATAATGAAAGACGAGAATGTATGGCGTTGGATGCAGCGTTGCAGAGACGAACCTGATCCCTTTCATGGCTACTTGCATGCATTAAGCACATGCAGTCACAATATATGTCAACACGCTGGGCCTCAGCTCCCTGCCCCCTTGAAGCTTTAGCTCACGCAGCATATCCTTGAAGCGCATGAGTGTCCAATCCAATGAGCCTATGGAAGAAGGTCGTCTGATGCAGGTATTCCTGTAACATTTGTGTGCGAAAGATTATATCCGCTGTAGGAAGCAAGACTGTACCTGACACTCGTGGAGATGCATTATGATGTCTCCTATCATTGCTGGTGTTGCGCTCGGACTCGATTGTTCTTGTCGCGATTCCCTCTTATTGCATATTTGTCAATCAGGGTATCTACTCAGTGCTCCGTACCGACTATTCGTACCGGTAGAAAAGTGTAGATTGGACTATTGAAGCCATGATATTCTCTTCTCCAGTCGTGCTTTGGCCGAAATTGCGGCGAAACCAAAGCCGGCACAGTTCGTACTACATATGCAAACGCTCTACAGAGGAGCGTTTTCAAGTGCCATCCCTGAGGTCATTCCTGGGCGGCGAAGGCTGCTGCCGGAATACTGGAAAGCCTTGTGTAAATAGTAACTGTATAATGATGGTCCCGCCTGTGAAGTTTCGGATCAGTGATCCGCGCGCGACCTTAAGCCTGATGCTTTCAATAATAGTAATGCGAACCACGATTCCAGCCGCTCAGGCATCGAGAGAAAGGGCCGGCCCGTTCCTCGGCAATGGAATAGAATAAAACATTGATACGTAGTCACAATAATAATGGGCGGAGTAATGATATAGCGATGAATTTGTGGAAGCGTAATGCCAAGTACAACTCCTATCGTATCCACAGATAATACGGATAGAGTAGGCTAAATGGCAAGCTGATGACGGGCTTAAGGTCTCATCGGCTGCCGCTGCGTGCGCCGGAGTCCGTACCAAGGAGCAAAACAATCGCGATTTAGATGCTCGCCCAAGGTTTGGGAGGTTGAGGTCAGCATTACCCTACTACCTATCTCCCCGTATGAATGCTAGTATTGCCAATTTGCCTTGGGGGCTATTATTGTTGGCACTAGTGGTGCTATATCCGTACCCCATACTTGGTCCCGTGTAAGCTGGTCCCATCCTTGAGAGTGGGCGGAGATCCACTGCGCGCCGCCCAATGGACGATAAGCTCGACAAATGATCGGACGCTGGGAAACCTGGGATCGAGTGGAAGGCAGTTAACTGGTTCAGCCGTCTGCATCCGCATGCACACATCAATTCGTCCTGATTCTTGGCGAGATGTGTCGGAGACTGCTCAGAAATCAGCTCTAGTAAAAGTGATGCAATGACCTTGGTAAGAATGGGGCGACTACAGTACAGGGTACGTAGTCCTAGCCAATGTGTCGGACAGACTGCTTAGTTTGGTACGCTTTGAAATAGGTTGATAGTGAGAGAGGGCTGAGATCTTGTGAGTGCAGACTTGACTGTTCGTCAGTTACTCTGTTGTTGTAGACTAGATAGCGGCTGTTGGCACAAGAAAAAGAAATGGGTTGTTCTTGCTGTTTTTTTTCGTCTTTTTTTTTTTTTTTTTTCTGCATGCGTTTCTGACAGGAACTAGGCTAGAAACTGCGCCAGTCGCGGCTGGTGTGATGCAAAGGAAAAGGAGCGTGGGGGCGAGCAGGTCAAATAATGAGACTGTGCACGAACTGCGGCACTATTGGATCTCCCGCCGACGGTCCGTTCTGTACCGTCGTAGCCTTGCCGAATCCCCCCTCGCCGCCCAGAAGAAGTACGTGCGTCAAGACACACTACTGGTACTACTATCCGTACTCCCTACTTTAATCATAAGAAAATAATGTTTTCCTCTGGCTTGACACGTCTCTCGCTTAATGTCAGAGCTATGTCATCCCCGCTGTTCAACCAACAACAGGCTCCGATGGGCGTCTCGGGCATCCTGCAGCAAATGCAGCCAGTCTCGACAAGCCCGTCAGCTCCGTTAAGGATGACAATCGAGACAAGAGCTGCAGAATTCGGGCGCCCAGGCCCCAAAGATGAATCCTGCTTTCTTTTTGGATCTCAGATCTTTCTTTCCTTTGAATGGGATCGCGAAGAGTAGACACAAGTGCTCTGCACATGCTCTGAGTGTACTAGTATTGAGCAAGTGCTGTCCGTATTTTCCAAGAGCCCTCGAGAGCACGATCTACAGTCTAGTCTAGAGTCTACAGCCTCCCCTCACGATCAATCCAGGTGATTATTGTGACTGTCGATCCGCTAGGCAGGGTGGCTTTTATGAAACCGACCCCATCGAGGGCAGCAGTTCAGTGCCTGCGTAGGAGACGAGGGTATCCCCGTCAGGAAGAACCATGTCTTCAGGCTATTTACTCACAGTGGTTCATCTAGTGTCTTACTCCTGATTCCGATTCCGGATTGTTTGCAAGTGGTTGAGCAAAACCGATATGGTACGCTGGAGTCATGACCTATTCAATAGTGCCCTGGGCAGGCGACCGAGCTCTGTCCAACAATGATGACGATCTTCACCCTGTCAGTCAGGAACAGACTGCTCGACACGTTCTTGTGGTTTGATTGCTCTGGGTCCATGCTCTACTCCGGAGTACTCCGTACTCCGTACAGACCGGCCCACTTTCACCATCCATTCGGGTCAGATGATCTCGCTTGAGCTACGGAGTATATGTACACATACATACGAAGTAATAACAGAAGTGACTGTGACGACGGTCATGTTTCTTACAATCGATAATTCTGTGCGATATCAATGCTCACTGGCCAACCTTTCTACCATGCGGTATCTCACTGCTAGAGCGAATTTCTTTAAACTTCATGATAAACAGGCCTGACGGGATCGTTGATGATCAGCAGATACTCGGAGCAAATCCAAGACTCAGAGCTACGTGCCGCACTTGGGTACAGCAAAGGTACGTACGGCGGTGCGTGTGGGCGCCACTGAGTGGCAGGCTGGCAGCCCGATCGGAATCTCATTGTGCTTGCCGTGATTGGACTCGAAACAAGCGGTCCAGCCTCGTCCTCGGCGCCTCGCCAGATGCAATAATCGATGGGTCTCCGCCCCATCGTGCTGGGCGGGTAGTAGAAAAATCCTCATTGGGACTCTAATTGAGGCACAGAGGAAACTATGGACTCAAGGTCTTGCCTGTGGCAATCAACATGGATCATGCGGGTTAGGTAGGTGGCAGGGATCCTTCCTTAGGGCAGCCTGGCAGGACGCCTACGGGGTACGAAGTAAGGATCTGGTGTAGACAAGATGCCTGGGTGGGGCTGCAAAAGAACCCGGAACTAAGAGATGATTATTGATGACTCCGTTCATTGCTCTTCTTCCCTTTTTTAGATACAGCTGTCCCTCTCTTTTGAATTCTCTACGGTAACCCCCTTTTCATAGATCGTAGAAAGTGATCTGAAAGCTAGTTTAACAGGTACCGAGTACAAAGTATAAATATCTTCTTTGCCCAGGATGGACAGTTCGACTCTGCCGTCCTGGTTATAAAAACAGGAGGCGCCTTAAAAAGGCAGGGATATATCGAGAGCAGGCGAAATCCCTTCCGATTAGCCTCTACCCCCCCGCTGCTCCCACTGCTCTGGGACACCGGAAGGAAGAGGCGGATAAGCAAAAAAAAAGGCATATCTCGTTCTAGATTCTAGCGTCATGTCAAGGGTGCACTTGCAGGGAACTACCGAAAAAGAAAATTATTCTCTTATTCTTTTCCTTATTATCCCATTTGAGTTTCTCACATCAGAATTAAAAATAATAGATTATACCCGGCGGAT
Organism: Aspergillus incahuasiensis; assembly: GCA_003719405.1. Classification (NCBI taxonomy): domain Eukaryota; kingdom Fungi; phylum Ascomycota; class Eurotiomycetes; order Eurotiales; family Aspergillaceae; genus Aspergillus; species Aspergillus incahuasiensis. The sequence continues at coordinate 7,122 of RHLP01000302.1, forward strand.
CGTATTTGCTTATTACTACGGAGTAGTGATCCCCATTGTCGGGATCATCTTCAGATCATCCCTCGTTGTCACTGTCTGTCAAGCATCTGAGAAACTCCGTACTGTTCGTCCGGCATTGATTCTTGATATCTTATATACCCGGGCCGACGTCCATCAAGTGGGGTTCCCTGATCTCTCTTTGTTCGTCTGAGCCATTTCATGCTTGGTTTTAGTAACTATCCGGATCGTGCTGGGTCCTGATCTTGATATTGGCTTAAGTCCTTATATTTTATTTGCTTGTTCCCGTTCCATTTGCTTATTTTGTTCAGCGTTCACAAGTCCAGTCTGCCTGTCAAGCTTCTGCAGAGTATCTCGAAGTCTCGCCAGTGAGACAGGGGAAAAAGCAAACTGACTGAAGAACGCTGTAGAGGCTCGTCGACAGTAAGGCACCTCCTAGCTTAAGATGGGCTTCTCCAGGTGACAGTTTGATTGCTGACCCAGCATAGAACCCCCTTCCACTCCTCCTCAATAGCCCCAATCTGCAATAGGACGAAGCTGCAACTTGAGGCATCTGGACGAGACCAGCAGTGAGTTCCGTATCAGATCGACTCGATGGAAACTGCGGAGCCCGTATCGTACGAGTTCCCTGGCCATGCCGTCGGTGCTGTCGCTTCCCGTCGCCTGATGAGCTCCAACCTCGGCCACAGCTTCTCCTTCTATACGACTAACTCGACAGCATCGTTCCAATTGCCATACCATCAGCCGCCACCGACGACATATGGCTTCAGCAATCCCCTGAATACTCATAATCACCAGCATCACCAGCAACACCCACAGCAACACCACCACCGTAACCAGCAGCATCACCATACCGGATACCAGCATTTCTTCGTGCCTCACCACCCGCTTAATGCACAGTCGGTGCGCCTCGCTTCAGAACCGCCGCTGGTGCAACAAATCCCGGAAATTCGACCAGCGAGAAACGCCGTAAACAGGATATCTAGGGAACCCGTGGCCAAGATTGAGCAAGATACAGCACTCCAGCCCAGCCTAACCGCCGCAGCTCCCGCTAACAATGCATCTACTCCGGAAAAGAAACTCAATTCGAGCGAAGTTGAATTCTCCACGGAGGTGGATGTGCTGATGAAGGCAATACAGGCCAAGGGGGGATCGCAGCCGGTGGCCTTGCATTCGCTGCCAACATTGCAGCAATTGACCCATGGAAACAACCCTGGGAATGTGTTCGCCCAGCCCTACTTGACGCCGGATGCTCGAGGGACCGTGATCATCGAAGAGACGCATTCTCGCTCTGGAAAAAAGCGCAAATATACATGCACTCTACCGCACTGCGGAAAGAGCTTCGCTCAAAAGACTCATCTGGACATCCATACCAGAGCCCATACTGGGGACAAGCCATTTGTAAGTGAGCCGTAAGATGGAGAGGCGAGGCTGATCATATAGGTCTGCAAAGAGCCCTCATGCGGTCAGCGATTCTCGCAGCTGGGAAACCTGAAGGTAAACCACAATGCCATGCACCGAATGCGCGGGGCAAGACTAACCATGGAAACTTATACAGACCCATCAAAGACGTCACACTGGAGAGAAGCCTTTTTCCTGCGACATCTGCCAGAAAAAGTTTGCCCAGCGAGGAAACGTGCGCGCCCACAAAATCACCCACCTAAACACCAAACCATTCACCTGTCTTCTTGAGGGCTGTAGCAAACAATTCACACAGCTTGGAAATCTCAAAGTAAGCTCCTCCATTTAAACATAGTGGATTAATCTGACAGATCTATACCACAGTCGCACCAAAATAAGTTTCATGCACAAACGCTCCAGGCCTTAACCAAAAAGTTCTCCACCATAGTTGATGGCGAACACATGAGCCCTCAAGACCGAAAACTTTGGGAATATTTTGCGGGCCTATACAAAAATAGTAACAAGGGGATCAAGGGGCGTGGGAAAGATCGCAGGATTTCTAAAACAGACATAGGTGCTGATGGACGAAGACGTTGCAGTGCTGATGGCCAAGCCCACCGGGGGGGCTACGAGGACTCCATTTACACAGGGGCATCGAGTAGTGACGAGGATAATGAAGATCCATACTATATCGAAAAGCGCGATCATGAGTGATGCAGATCTCCTTTTGTGATTTTGACGCTTCTTGACGTTTTCACTTTGACTGGAGTTGTGTTTGCATTCCGTTATTCCCAAGATACCAGGTTCCAGTTATTTTGTTGCGTTTCTCTCATATGTAGCTGGGATGGATAGATGTGATGGATGAGCGTTTTGCATTGCAAAGGACGTTCCTCTAATATATCAACGATGCAGATTCTGTTTCGAACCGCTAGGATTGATCCAAATGCCTGTACGTATGTATTCTTATGTTGATTGGTGGAAGATACGGTAGAAGGAGATTTGAAGGTGCGTGGATGGAGTTGGCATTGCACTGAGTTTCGTTGGATCAACATGTCAGGGCTTGCAAGATCTGACACTGACATAAGATGGATGCTGCCCGGCTCTCAACCGGATTCGCGGATGGTCAGGGTCTCACTAGATTGACTTTTGATCATGAATCATCGGTCATCACACTCGGTAGATATGCCCTGGTATTCTCATATACCAAGAAAGTGACCCAGGTGCTCGGCAAAACACGAAACAGGTTTGGCCCAAGACCTTTATAAAATCCAGCCAAGCCTTCAGTGGCCCAGATCTGCATAATTGCATCCGAAAGTCCCCGATAAGCGAGATGGGCATCGTACGTCTGTAGTCGTGATCGGAGCACCTGGTATGGATACGTGATTGAACCGGCAAAGATCTTAGAGATGCTCGAAATGACGAAGAAATCCATATTACCGAGAGCTGGACTGGATCCGTCAAGGGAATGGGCGCTGGTTTGACGTAGTTTTAACTTTTCATAAGCCATGAACTGCAGCGCGCCGTGACTGACGCCGAAAATGGATGGGACCAGACCGCGATAAAAGCCTGGTATGCCCTCTGAGCGGAAAATCTGCATTGCGCCTGTTGTGATGGAGGTATATGCACCAGGGGACTTGCACCCCGTGGTTAGCATACGCGTCTTGATGACCCAGACGGGGTTGGTCAATATGGATGTAATAATTCCTTTGAGATGAAGTGGTTAGTTGTGACAGACATAAGGGATCCAACCACGCACCTGCAGACCCCGAAGCGATAAAATAATCGGATGAGGTGAGCAACTCTCGCCGCTCCCGCCCGCCGTGATGACCGCGACGCAATCGCCAACTCCTTAAGAAATCCTTGAAGTTACCATAGAATAGGAAATAGAGCGCCCAGCTAGAGGAATTGCCAATTATGTTGGGCGTCAACCCGCGATAAAATGCGGCGAGTCCACCTTCATTCCTGAAGACTTCGCGAATGATTCGGAGAGAACCACCAACTTGAGCTGATGAGGTTCGGTTGACTGCGTATGCGTTATGAAATCTGCAAGAAGTAGTTGGGTAGACTGAGTACCTTGCAGTCGTGTCTTAATCAGGTCCAACGGATGCAGGCAGAGTGTCGTCGCTATGCCTGCCGTGAATCCTGCTATGGTTTCCACCATGGATGACGACAATCCATCTTTGCCAGTCATGAACTTCTAAGTGTGGGATGGGTCACTTGAGTTTGCTTAGCGGAGTGCGCTTTGTAGCTATGCATTCAACTTTTTGTTGAACAAAGCCACTTGGCGTGCCGGACCTAGCGACTCCCCGGGGTCCGCCGGGGCTGCATTGGGGATTACGACCGAATAGACCGACTGCCCATGATATTGCTCTCACCTACTGTTATTGTCTCTGTTCAACTAATCTGTAGACTAAATCCGGCTCTCAAATCTATGAGCATTTGTTCTATACCTAACGCTAGCAGGCTTACTTCAACACAACTATTGAGATACTATGCTTGAAGATGTCATTAATAACTATATCAAATCCGAACACAATTGACCCAGATGGGTGCTCTGATTAAACTGTGCCAACATAATAGAACCCAAAGACTTGAAAATACATGGGGGTGAATTTCCGGCCTAGGTTTCCACGCCGAGGTGAAAGGACGGATGCCAAATTTCTGCCCGTATCATAGAATACTCAACAAAACGTCTGATAACGATAATTGTGAGAGGCTCGTATTCGTGGGAGTGTGCCCATATGGCTCATATCGATTTACGCGAGTGGTGAGAACAGCCTGTTCGCCAATTAGCGGGATAAAAATCTTTGGATGAATACCATGGCTGTATGTACTTAAATAGTGATGGCCTGGGATCGCTGTAGGTGTATCCTAGAAAGAATTATTAATACAAATGAGCTTGCAGCTTTTTGTTCAAATGATCAAGGGTCATACCGAGGTAAAGGATCAGAGGCAGGTATCCACTGATTTAAACATAAGTCTCAAAGAAAAAATTGAGCTTCAGGACTTTCTCACTAGTGAACAGCGACTCTGGAAACATCGATAACTTTGGAGATGCGTTCCTATTCAAAGACAATTGTCAGCAACCGAGATGCGCCAGCACCGGTTGTGAAGCCAACTTACCTTGGTTTCCTCGGATAATTGAGCCATTGTGAAAGGATTATTGTGTGTGTATGCAAACGGGATTTGTAGACTTGTGAAAAGATTCCGGCCGTTAACAAGGTAGTTGAGTTGAGACTGCGTCAGAAGGCGGAGAAGGATCTCAAAAGTTTTCGGGAGCTAGACTAAATGTCATCAATGCGAGCGAACCGCGGCCCATCGAGCTCATCCTGTTTTCTCTCTCATACAACCAACGTTTAATCCTTCTTCACACCTCCTTCAATTTGCATGCTTGCGGATTACTGACTAGACTCAGCTAATCTAGTATCACCGCAATTGGGGATCGGTTTGCCAGCTTCCTTAGTATAGTTGGCAACCGCTTCGCACCGGCTATTTGACATCTTCAGAAAAGTCAGCGCCATGTCAGGGGCAAGGCATTGGTGTGTCGAAAAACCACTCCGCATCGAAGATTCAGGCTAATTATCAAACAGGGAACAGGATAAAGAAGCCACCGTTTATATTGGAAACCTCGATGAACGGGTCTCCGATAGCCTGGTATGGGAGCTCATGCTGCAGGCAGGGCGCATTGTTAACGTTCACCTACCGAAAGATCGAGTTACACAGTCACATCAAGGATATGGATTTGTCGAGTTCAACAACGAGGAGGACGCGGAATATGCCTCGAGGATAATGAATGGTATTCGCTTATATGGGAAGCCTATCCGCGTGAATAAGGCTTCTGCCGATAAACAGAAATCAGTGGAAATTGGAGCAGAGCTCTTTGTTGGCAATCTTGATCCTATGGTTACGGAGCAAGTGCTATATGATACTTTCAGCCGGTTTGGTAACCTGGTTAATTTACCCAAGGTACGCTGCACTTTCTTAAGTATAAAGTATAACTAGGTACTAACATTGCTCTCAGGTTGCAAGAGATGACAGCAACCTATCAAAGGGATATGGTTTTGTTTCTTTTGCCGACTTTGAGTCCTCGGATGCCGCCATAGCTAACATGAACGGCCAGTATCTTATGAACAAACAAGTCTCCGTACAGTATGCCTATAAGAAGGATGGAAAGGGTGAGAGGCATGGTGATCAAGCAGAGCGGGTGTTAGCTGCACAGGCTCGAAAACACAATGTGCATATGCCAACCCAATCTCTTCCACCGCAGTCAGCTCCCATCATACCGGTTGCCAACCTCGATACATCACGCCCTATAAGCACGGGGCCGTCGGACCAAGGAATGGGAAGAGGTCCAATACCCCCACCGCAACTTGGTTTCCCGTCGAATATATCCTCCCAGCAACCACTGGTCAGACACGGTCCTCCTCCAGCCTCACTAGCCACTCCGCCTCCAGGTCTTCCAGCCCGGCCTCCACCATCGCAGGCGGGCTATGGTGGTCCCCAGGCCTTCTTGCCTCCAGGCTTTGGCAATCCCGGTCAGCAGGCGCCTTTTACCCCTCAGGCTGCGCCACCCCCAGGGTTTGCGCCTCCAGGCTTTGGCCCACCTCCAGGAAACTCGGGTCCACCACCATTGCCCCCTGGATTGCAGCAGTCGGGTTATGCTAGGGGACGTTGACACTTGAATGCCGCTCTATTGACCTAACTTGCAAATCGGAGGGGGTACCTGACTTGAGCACTGCAAACGCATGGAAGCGAAAGACCGCGGACTCTGCGTCCAATTTCAAGACTCATATGCCGAGCCTGTCTCGCGAACATGCAGGCTTGTAGAGCTTGTCGGCTCTGTGGTTACCCTTGTACTGTTCATCAACTATCCATAGTAAGCGGGCCGCCACAGTATTTTGTTCTATTCATTCTATACTTGCAACTTATTGGTGGGATTAGCTCTACGCCACGTATCTCAATATATGCAGCTACGGCGATTTTCGAGGTGTCATGCATGTCAATATCAAGAACTCAAAAAGAGATATCGCGTTGGCATGCGATGCCATCAGCAGACTGGACGTATAAATCATATTACTACGGAATGAACAGTAATAAATCTAGTACAGGCCAGCAGAGAACAGGGTATTCACAAACAAGATTGAGAACTTGAGAAGAGAGAAGCGAAAACAATTTAGTCAAGAGAAAGACACGAATTTCGGATCCCTTGGCCGACCATCAGGGCCGATATTGTTATTGGCGAATCGCTGCTCGGTATAGATCCGACGCGCTTCATCAAAATCGACCCTTTGACTTCTCATGATGTTTAGAACTTCGCGTTTGCCGCGCGCGTCTAACCCTGCCCGTTGATCTCCGTTCTCGATGTTTGTTGAGAGATTGAACTCGGATGACGTAAGCCCCGCTGCTAAATCGTCGGTGAAACTGGATGGTAGATGATCGTATATGTGGTCAGGGACGGGGAGAAGAGGTAGCCATCGCGAGCGAGTAAAATAAAGCGCTGGGATAAGTTAGACTCAAGAGTTCCGAAGATGAGTCGTTGCTTTGATCACTTACCAGTGCCACAGACACCAACGAACAGGGCGATGAAGTAGAAGAAGTAAGTCATCTTTGAGCTCTACTGCGACGCAGTCGATAAACTAAGCGGATGGTAGGGTAGTCAAATCGTTCTGGAATAGTATGGCTGCAAATGGTTTGTGAAATAGGGAGCCGTGTATCAATCAATGACTTGTAGACGGTCAGCTGTGAGAGATGCTCCCGTTTAAGGAAAAGGCAACATTAGCCAGTACATATACTACCAGCACATCTAAGAGAGGATTGTTAAGCACAAAAGCAGCCTGATGACTACGTACGTATATGTGCCTTAGGCGGTGGGTGTCGCTGTAAGACACAGATAGTCCGTACTTGACTGCGGAAAAGGCACGAGGCAAGTGGCCGTGGAAGAGGTGGCTGTGCTCTTTCCGCCCGTGGCTATATGCCTTGTCTATCAGGCCGGTTTCAGGCATTCAGCCCTATTCCAGAATCGGCCCGCTTAGCGAGGCGGCTGCGGCGTCACTCTTGGCATTGGCGCACAATCATATACCCACGGAAAACCAGTGCCTAAGCTAGGAAATCGGACTTGCGAATTTCGATCTGTGTTCATAACCTCAACTCCAGACAGACATTCACAATGGCCGCCGAAAGATCGAACGTTTCCAGCGACCTCATCTGGCAGCTCACACGTACGTGATTAGTTCCTCCGCAAATTACTCGAGCTACAGTGGTGGTCATGAGCATGAGACTAATCCAATGCAATCTGTACAGGCAACCAGAACGCTTATTTGGTCAAGCGTAACAGCAATGGCGGCGCCCAGTTCTCGCGCGATCCCCTCAATGTGCTGAACAAGCACTCTTTCAAGGTACGAAACTACGGAGAGTAACCCTGGAATTATAGCTCACACCTCGTCCATGCTTAGTACGCCGGTTACTCGAACACCAAGGTAAATTAGCCACATCGAAGATACACTTTCGCGAGGATGGGGTTTGACCAACATGAACAGGCCGTCGGTGTCCAAGCCACTGAAAATGGTGGTGTTGTCACCATTACCAAGAAGCCCGGCACCTCTCAGCAGCCGGCCAAGAGCCTTGCTACCGTGACCTACGGTCCCGGCGCGTCCAACCGCAAGTAAGCAGACAGCACCGCTACTACCAAATGCTCGGGCTGCTGACTGATTTCGCCGCGTCTAGGATCTACAAGGGTGTTGCTGGCCGCACTGCTAAGGGCGGCTACCGTGCTGATCTCCGTCAAGAGGCCGTTTCCCGTGTGAGCGCTATTCGCCGCTCCCAGAAGACCAAGAAGGAGACACCTGCCCGGAAGCCCCGTGGTGCTCAGGCCAGGAAGGCAGCTGAGCAGGAATCCGCGTAAAACATCTCGGCTGAGGTAAAGGACTAGGGATATGACATTGCAGGTTCGATACAATGGCACAGTGCCACCCAGCGGGAAGTGACGTCCATGTATTTTAGCAATAATTTGCTATCGATTCACTCAGCGACAATTGGCCCCGTGTATGGGACCGGGTAAAGGGAGATCAAAAAAAAAAATAAAAGAAAACACTTCTCAAAACTAAGGCTTCTCATGCTTTTGATGGAGGCACGGGTCTCACAACTTGATTAGTTCACGCTTGGTTCAAATGTAGTCACTCGAAATTATGAGCATATGGACCCTAAGCTTGGTACCAAAACTTCGAAGCTATTTGTCGGCCCGAACCAGCTGGCATGATGGAAACAAGAAGCATGATGCCGCGATCCCATATCGCCGCAGGAGAAGTACCTACTTACCCGTCGATACCCGCCTTTTCCCGAATCGCGAACGGTCAGGTGGGCGTATCCGGCCTGTATCCTTGTCGGCGGCTACTATCCAGAAACCGACAAGATTCGCCGAGATAAATTGGAGGGAGGGGGTCGCTTTTCCGTCATCGGGAACTCGACCAGACCATGAGGGTGTCGATGTGCCGTGACTCAGGTGGCCGCTGGCATATTAATGATTCTAGTCCAATCATTCTATATTAACTACGGTAATTGGCAGGCTGACGAGAAAGACAGAAAGTGATGAAAGCTCATGAGTAGTAGACAGTCATATTGGATACTCCGTACTCTGTACTCTGCTTGTTTTCGTAGTCCTACTCCGTTGCAGGGGTGACTTAAAAAAACCGAACCATGTCAATCTTTCTAGCCGGAATGACGGAGTAACTCCCCCACATGTGATTCTCCAGTCGGGTGCAAACAACGGCGACTGATGGTGGTAGTATATAAACAGTGAAGAGCATCGCCTCTTGCTCTGAAGCATCTTCCTTTCTTTCTTGTCCCATTCTCATCACCTCTTTCACTAACGTAAGTAGTAGGGATAGCCCAGGCTCCTCTCGCGCTTTCCCTGCTTGTCCCACCCATGCTCTAGCCTCTACCCCTCATTTACCCCTCCACTTAACAGCAGTTCTTCTGAGCTCCGTCTTCCTCCATCATCCGTCTCCAGCTCCCCAGCTCTCCATTTCTCCCGGGTCAATTTACTTGTATACAGCGATTGCCAATTCCTTCTCTCTGACATTGACACTCTTCAGTACACACAAAATCTCTTGTTTACACCATGGTTAAGGCCGGTACGTCGAGTGGCAATAGAAGCCTGCCATTTCAGTTCTCAAAGTCTAAATTACGCAGCTGTTCTCGGAGCTTCTGGTGGCATTGGCCAGGTACAATCTCCCTAATTCTTCGAGGAGGGGGGTATTGGTGGTTTGTATGCATCTCTAACTATCCATCATTTGCAGCCTCTATCTCTTCTACTCAAGACCTCGCCCCTTGTCGATGAGCTCGCCCTCTACGATGTTGTCAACACTCCCGGTGTTGCTGCCGACCTTTCTCATATTTCTTCCGTTGCTGTAGGTTCTTGACGTGACAAACACTGGTGTCATGACGAATTAACGCATTGAACAGAAAATCTCCGGTTACTTGCCGAAGGACGATGGCTTGAAGAAGGCCTTGACTGGTACCGACATTGTGGTTATTCCCGCTGGAATTCCTCGTCAGTCATTCCTAATCATTGGTTTCCATCCCCTAATGTGCTGCGCTAGGCAAACCTGGTATGACTCGTGATGATCTTTTCAAAATCAACGCTGGTATTGTCCGCGACCTCGTCAAGGGTATCGCCGAATACAGTCCCAAGGCTTTTGTCCTGATCATCTCAAACCCCGTCAACTCCACTGTGCCCATTGCCGCCGAAATCCTCAAAGCCGCCGGGGTCTTTGACCCCGCGCGCCTCTTTGGTGTCACTACTCTGGATGTTGTCCGTGCTGAGACCTTCACCCAGGAGTTCTCTGGTCAAAAGGACCCGTCCGCAGTAACGGTCCCTGTTGTTGGTGGACATTCTGGCGAAACTATCGTCCCCCTTTTCAGCAAAGTTTCTCCTACATTCCAAGTCCCCGCTGACAAATATGATGCTCTTGTCAACCGTAGGTGTTCCAAACCACAAAATTTTTTGATTGCTAACGTTGTATAGGTGTGCAATTCGGTGGTGACGAGGTCGTCAAAGCCAAGGATGGCGCCGGCTCCGCTACCCTCTCCATGGCTTTCGCCGGTTTCAGGTCCAGCTTCCTCTATTTTCCAAAGCGCCGGGTTTGATGTTAACTCGTTCATAGATTTGCCGAGAGTGTTCTCAAGGCCGTCAAGGGCCAGTCCGGCATTGTTGAGCCCAGCTACGTTTACTTACCCGGAGTCCCCGGTGGCGCGGATATCGCCAAGGCCACCGGGGTTAACTTCTTCTCAACTCCTATTGAGCTTGGAGTAAGTGCCTAAATTCGGATCCATGGCTACCTGAGGGATCGCTAACAATGTAAATAGCCAAACGGTGTCCAGAAAGTAATCAACATTCTCGATGGTGTCACTGAGGTTGAGAAGAAGCTCCTTGAGACGGCTATCAAGGGTCTTAAAGGCAACATTGAGAAGGGTGTTGAATTTGCCCAAAGCCCTCCACCAAAGTAAACGCGCCCATCCCGTCCTTGATTTCCAATGCTTCCATGCATTGGTCGGTCAAAGCAACATACGATGACCGACTGAGATATCTTTGGCGGTGTATTCAAACCCGTCACCCTAAAGAAACTTCGCTAATAGCTGGTATTCGGGAAAGATAGGCTTTGAAAAACTAGTTATAGGACGAATCATTCGGCTGGATCGCTTCGGTTGATTCTGATGGTTCTGGTTCTGGTGCCCCATGTGATATAAATATTGCTAGACGGAATCAGATACTCATCTGCCGCATAAGCCAACTGACGCTTTGTCAATTTCTGTGTAGTGGTCTAGTGCGGAATGGCCCATTCCACAGAGCCATGCCGATAGTCGTCCTGAGGTCTTCCTAGGTACGCCGGTTAAACTCTCGATTGATGAGTGCATGAAACTCCTTCATTGGTGTTCTCACGCCTTGTTGATTGTTTTAATCTGGAAAGTCGCCCCTGGAAGCTCTGTGGTTTCGGCCTGAACAGCTGTATGGATACCTAAATTCGAAAGTGCACCACGGATGACACCGCAAGGAAACCACAAATACTGGGCCATGAAAAATCATCAGCATTAAGATCGGTACATGGATAACCACGCCATGTATCTTACCGATTGCGCCATAGACACAGCCTCGCTTCTCACAGACATGCTCATTCTCGCAAAAGGCCTAAAGGAGTTGTCTGTCAAAACATATACCCCCTGAAGCGAATCCTTACTGTCAGCACTGATTACTGCCCCATGGATATAGAAACCAAGAGGCACTCACACGGTGGTTCGTTTTCAGATTGTCGATTTGCTTCTTGAATAACGTCATCCATAAATCCTTGCACAGGAATTTGATGACGTCTAGGTTGTCTGTAAAACGAGGGCGGTCTCGAGAGAATCTGTCATAAGCTTCCGTTAGCATGCAAGCACAATACGGTATATGATCAGGTGAGCGAGTGTTGGAGGATTGCTGCGTACCTCTCTGCAAGGCCCTGCCCGACTCTATAGCCTAGCGATTCGAGACGGAAGAACGCCGTCTCCTTGGTCTCCTCATCATCTGGTGGTCTTTCCCCCTCTTCAAGATCTCTTGCTATTCGCTCAGCCATTGGAACAAGCTCTATGAGGAGGAAGTCTAGACATGATGCGCTGAGGAGTCGATCTTGCGAACTGGGTGCATTGAGGGAAGTGCTGAGCGCATCGAACGACATCGTTGGGGGTGGTTCTAGGTAATGGCACGGACTATTTGCTGAGTTCAATGACACAGATAACCAGAGACACCAAGGAGGCTTGGTGATTAACGGAGCGTTGTCATTCTGACCTGGTGATGCTATAATTGTTCAAGCGGTTCGATGATGTTTGCGGAGTAGACAGGAATGTGGGGTGCGGTTACAGTAAAACCTCTTTATAAGCAACTTGGTAAAAAGCAATTCTCTACTATAAGCAAC
>RHLP01000303.1:0-67238 GCA_003719405.1 Aspergillus incahuasiensis
TAGTAGTAATAATAATAATAATTATAATATTAGTATAAAAAATAAAAAATTTTACTTAAGTTAAAATTTTACCTAGCTAACTTAAGCTATTATATAACTACCAAGACTATTAGTAAGCTTTTTGGCTCAAGCCACTAAAAATATGACCACAGCTGACCTGCGCCCTGCCACAGCGGCGGCATGACCCGAATTTGGCAGTTAAGGGAGTCGACGCCACAATTAACATGGGGTCGGTCCAACGGTCCACAAGCCGCAAAGTCAAAAGTCCCTGGCATCTTACAATGCTCCGTAGTTTGGAGTTGATTAAGCATCGACCCTGCCAGTCACAGCCGGGATTTGCATATCCCGCTTACCAATGACCGAGACCCCGTTCGAGGGGCGGCCCCAGCGCAATAGTGAAACGCAGCTCCACCACCTAGAGCTCGACCTCATTTTAACATTTCTATCCAAAACAGCCTTGTCTGAGAATTGGAGACTCGGCGAGTCTGGACCCTGAGGTAATATCCATGGCTTCACCACCCTCCCGTCCTACGAGAATGCTATATAGCTCGATTTTTACCCGGATCTGCGGACTGAAAGATCAACCAGCTTGTCATTCCTTTTAGTGTGTTCGTTTTATAGGTTATATCGCCGGTCGATATCCTTCCACTCATTTTGAAAATGAAGCTCTCTATTCTCGCGGCGGTGCTCTCTGCCGCGCAGAGCGTCACTGCTGCTCTGGATGCGTCGCTCCTTGAGACCTACGTCGACTCTCTTGAGCTGACTTCTTCGTTCAACCCGGTCGAGGCGGCGTACTGGACTGGATACAAGCACCACCGCCGTACCCCTTTCGCTGTCTCTCCCGATGGAGAGTCTGCTTACCTTGCGTACCTTGACTCCAGCGAGTCGGGTGTTCACGTTCAGCAGGTTGACCCTAGCACCTTTGAGGCTGTGGGTACTACCGTGACCGTGTCCGGTGGTCAAGAAGGTACTGCTAGCCCTTCCCAAAATATATACAAAATCAAGCTAACATAAACAACAGCGGGTGGTCTCGTCGCCCACAACGATGGTTTCGCCCTCCTTACCAATGAAGCCATGCCCTCTGGCACCACCGACGCTCCATCGGACAGCACCCCCGTTCCCGTCCTCTACCGCTACACCGACGGCGAGCAGACCTGGAAGACCTGGCTCGGCGGCCCCGACGTCGAGGGCAGCGAAGGCCACCTCGCCTCCCCTGATCTCAACGGCGATCTCGTCTACTCCTCCGAAGCCAAGATGTACGGCGCCTACTTCGTCGTGACCGCCTACTCCGGTGACGCCTCCGGCCATTACGGCGACTCCATCCAGTACGTCAACGAGTCCGGCGAGCTCCAGACCATCTCCGGCGCCACCAGCACCTGGGGCTGCAGTCACAACACTGGTATCGCCTTCGAAGCCGCCTCCGAGGCCCCCTTCGCCTCTCTCTGCGCCGAAGACCAGGGCGCCATCTGGCTGAACACCAACGGCCAGGGCATGATGAACATCGGCGTCAAGGTCTCCAACGAGAACACCACCAACGGCGCCTCCGGCGAACCCATGGGCGGCATGGGCGGCAGCTACTCCCAGCTTGTCAAGCTCGGCTCCTCCTCCAAGTACCTCTTCTCGTGGCCCACCCGCGGTGCCATCGACGTCACCCTGAACGACTGGATGGGCGAGGGCTACACGCACGTGCTCCCCCGCAACCTCAACCGCAACGTCGCTGTCGCCCTCTTCTCCGACAAGAACACCATCGTCGGCAAGCAGGCCACCTCCGTCATCGGCACCGAGGACGCCGACAGCCAGATCAACTGGATCACGACCGGCGACAACGACCACACCAACGTCCACGCCGCCGCCTTTAGCGCCGACAACGCCCTGCTTACCTGGGAGGAGATCTCCGACCCCACCTGCGACGAGTTCATCGCCATGGGCTGCCGCGGTACGTTCGCGGGCACGCACTTCCAGGAGGTTGACAGCACCGGCGCCGTTGTTGGCTCGGCCATCAACTCCTCCGACGTCTACGTTGCCGGCGACATGGTCAACATCGGCAGCAAGATCTGCTGGCCGTATGTCAGCATGACCTGGGATCTGGATGGGACTGTCAACTCGTACGATACCTCGTCGACGACCACGACCGAGAAGATCTCGTTCGCCTGTATCTCGCTCTCTGGCTCTGGCTCTTCTTCTGGCTCCAGCAGCGCTAGCGCCTCTGCCTCGGCTTCCGCGGGTGCTTCTGGCTCTAATACCGCTACCGCTTCCGCCACTGCCACTGCCTCTGGTGCTGCCTCCGGCTCCGGCTCCGGTTCCGGCTCTGTCTCCCTCTCTACCTCCGTGAGCGCTGAGACCCAGGCTGTCTCTCAGACCGAGTCCGAGGCTGTCCCCACCTCTGTTGATGTTATTAGCGCCACCGAGGCTGTGCCCACCTCCGTTGATGCCATCAGCGCCACCCAGGCCGTTCCCACCTCCGTCGACGCCATCGGCGCTACCCAGCTCCCCACCTCTACCGAGAGCGCGACTGTCACTGCCCGCCCTAACCGGGGTAAGGGCAAGTGCAGGGCTCACTACCGCCACTAGGCTCGAACCTTCTACCGGTAGCGGTATAGGTCTTGCAAGCCTAGGTGTCTAGTCTTCGGAACTTGGAACTATTTTGATTCGGGTTCATGGCTAGTGGTTTGCACGTACGGTGTTGTGTCTTTATTGAAGGCGCATACATGTAAATAGAAAAGAAAAGGACAAAATAGACATCTTCCAAGTGTCCATTATTTTGAATGATTTGTATGGTCCGAAGAGCTTGAGAGATTTGTCTTGCGCTCATTTAGTAATTCGTAGTTAACATATGAGGAAAGGCTAATGAATAGAGCGGACTGATGAAGGAGAGGAAATAGAGCATATGCTAAGTGATCTTCAACAACAGCCCTGTCAGTTGTTCGTAGTCGCGCGGCATACCTGCTATGCAAGACGCTCATGTGTGGGGACTAAAGGTCGTTACACGACGGCTAGGCATCTGACGTGCGAGGGCCGATATCAATATATTCACATAAAGGACACAATCATTAAGCGAAGGGCATGCGAGGCTATGAGCTTAGCATCAAAGGGGTGCAGGGGCCACTGAAGGACCGTTGCAACAATCCTTAATGTCGCACAAAACGCAAGGCTCCCCAATTTACCCCATTAGGCCCATGCGCCTCGACGGACTCGTCCGTAATTTACCTGAATATCCTAATATCCGTGCCAGAGATTTTGGTCTACAGCGCAGGGGCGGAACAAGAATATTAGGCTCTATGCCGGCCAAGAGGTGTAATGATATCCGTATCGAGGAAACGGGCACACTCGAGATGAAAGAAGTTAGGAAAGTTTCGTAGTCTCCCGCCATTTCCTCTCGTGAACATCAAGAAACTGCACCACCGCGTCGTGGCCTTGACCCACAGCTAAGGCCCTTGGGGTATATCCTTCCGGTGACTTTGAGAAGACATCGGCACCATGAGCCACAAGTACCTCGACTGCCGATAGATGGCCCTTGTAGGCTGCCCAATGCATCGGCGTAAAGCCAATATTGTCGGACCGCGTCATATCAGCACCGTTATCGAGAAGAATTAGCATGATTGATTCAAGCCCTTCAAAGGCAGCGTAAATTAAAGGATTCCAGCCATTCTTGTCTTGGAGATTCAGGTCGGCCCCGCAGGCGAGAAGCGTTTGCACTGTACTCATGTGGTCTCTGCGTACTGCAATTTCCAATGGTGTCCCACCCTGGTCGTAGGCGTCAACCTTGGCACCGTTCTTGATTAAGAGCTCAACAACGGCGTCGGATCCTTGAACGGCCGCCATAGCAAGAGGGGCGCAGTGTTTCCCATTGCGGTTAACGCTTGCACCGTGTCCTATGAGGAGCTGCACCGCCTCAAGGTTCCCTAGAGAGCCGGCCACAATTAGGGGCGTGTAGCCCCATTTGTCGGGTACATCAAGTTTGGCTCCGTATCCCAGTAGTAAACGTAACACAATTTTATGCCCCCTGAGAGCTGCGAAAAGCAAGGCTGAAAACCCCTCACTGGTTTCCCTGTTCACGTCCGCCCCGTGCTCTAACAGTACTCGGGTGGCTTCAAAATGTCCCCAAAAAGCACTGTGGTGGAGGGGAGTAAAACCGTGTAGTGCTATCTTGTTAACATATGAACGTAAGCGCGACTTCCACCTCTTTCGAGCCAACAGTTTTATAATCCACGGAGTAAGACCATGACGGGAGGCTATGTGGAGTGCTGAGTTTTTGGGGTATCGTTCATCGCTTTGCGAATGAAAAGCGCCGATCCATTTGGAAAAAGCCGGTGAGTAGGGTTCGAAGAACGGCCGAGACATGTCGAAGATAGAATCACCGTATACACCGGCATAACGCGCGTGAGCTAGCCAGTTGTGGATGGCATACTCCAGGATGGGCATTCCTTGCGGCCACATATTCCCCTTTTCGTCGTAACACTTTTCTAAATATTCCAGACATATCATCGCGATCCTATAATGGCCTTGTTCCGGGTCGACGTGAAAGACCGCAGGAATTAGGCCTTTATCGTCTTTGGTTATGAGGAAATCACGAACGGATTCATGAACAAACCCAATCTGGTCATCCTGCACCCGGAGAAGCGGTTTGCAGAGCATAATCTGATCCAGTACAGCTTGCTTGTGGTCAAGCATGGTTGAGGTGTTTATGCTGACCACATTGGCCAGCTCGTCAATGGTCAAGGGACGAACCACAAGACATACCCAAAGCAAAATCTCAGCACTCATCTGTCGTTGTCTTTCGTCAATTTTCAACAGCATCCGACTGTACATTTCTGGTAGGCCCTTCGGCAGGGCATCCAAGGAAGCCAGTAGCTCGCTGCAAGTTGTTTTCTGTAACAACTCGTTCATGACAAACCCAACCCACAGAAAGGTCCCCTCTGATCGTTGAAGGAGCGTCTTTTCGACGTGTTCCGCGAGGCTCTGAGTAAAACCATGAACATTATGTAGCTCCTTGACCTTGTATTGCACAAATCTCGCGATGTCATTGTGGACTTGTTCGTCGAAATCAGGATCTAGCTGGATTGTAGGGACGCCTTTCATAGCATGAAGCTCTCGACTGACTATCGTCAGTCGAAATCTAGATCTAGGTCGATTGCCTCCTCTATGCGCCAAGAAATGGGAGAATTTGGACGCTAAGAACCTAATCGATCCTTCGTCACACTCATCCAGGCCGTCGAGAACGCAGAAAACCAATCCAATATCAGGATCCTCTACCATGCCTTGAAAGATGGTCCACAATGCTTCTGGCAGCGACAATGTGTACTCGGCCTTTTCTTCGGTGTCAAAGTGATGTTGTGCATGACGGAAGAGGGGCGGATTAATTTTGATGATCTGGTATATCAACCCTCTGAGGACCGCGCCTGCTGTATTGCGTTTCTTGTCCTCTTGTCCGCAGAAGTAGAACAATCGGTTAACCTCATCCTCAGTAGACCGTTTAAGTTTATCGAGTTCTTCAGTAAGATAGATGGAAAGCATTGTCTTGCCCTTCCCAGGGCCACCGCAGATCCAGAGAAGCGGTGGCCCAGCAGGATTCAGCCAGGATTTGCAAAGCTGATTCTCGAAGATCCATTCACAAGTGCCGACGACTCTCGTTCCCTTGGCGGTAGTAAGCCTGGCTCGATCGATGATAGGATCTGTGGAGGTAGAGATGCTTGGGATTCTCTACAGACAAACGAGCTGACTAGCTATAAGACGTGGTGTTGAGCCACGTGACTCACCACCTCGCTCCGTCACTAATACCTGAGGCACCAGGCTGCCAACACACCCCTTTCAGGGGCGGAGCACAAAAAATAAGGCCAACAAGACTACCTAATTAGGAAATATCTAGCTAGTACTTGGTGTACGTACACAACTAAAATCATTCCTCCACTATATTATCACCACCTATTTCTACCATCCTAAGTCAATTCTTAAAGTTATCAAACACAGGTCCATCAAGAGGCTTTGTAAGGCCGTCAGCAACATTATTTACACCTTTAACATGCTTAAATTTAATCCTATTGGTCTGTACAAGGTCATGTACAAAAAACCAACAATTATCTAGCCATCTAATACTTGGAGTTGCTACTAGATTCAGCTTCTTTACCATATTTATGGTGTTCATACTGTTACTAAGTATATGCAGGGGTCTGCTACTATCTTGTAGCCCAAGTGCAACAGCAAGCTTCTATACATAAAGTACTTCTTTGGCCGCAATGTCAAAAGTAATTAGTTCTGTAATTGTTGATGACAGCACCAATACTGTCTCCTTCTTCAACAACCACGCAACTGGCGCGCCGGCGTAGTATATGACGTATCCCGCCGTCAAATGGCCACTCTCATAATCTTGGTAAGCAGCGTCGATGTACACCTCTTCAGCAATATCCAGCAGCAATCCTAGTCTAATTGCAAGGTTGTTGGATCGCAAATAGCATAATACACGCCTTGCCGCCTTGATGTTGTATATAAGGGGCATATACATATGGCGTTGCAATCAGAAAACGGCATATGCAATATCTGGTCTAGTTTTGACCACAAGCCAATTAAGTTGGCCAATAAGCATTGCATACAGTTCACTCACTTCATCAAGATCACCATTAATTATGTTGGTACATACAGCTTCGTTGCCGTCGCCGCTCTTTAGTTGTTTTGTAATTTGTGCGCGATATTAACAATATCCAGCGCCCATTAGTGCGTCTGCACTGCTTCCATCAGGAATATGGTGCTTGAGCAATAAGTCTTTGATATATCCACATTAATCTATAATAATAGTATTATCTAACCTAGTCAACACGCATCCTAGGAACCTCGCCAGTTCGCTGATGACCTTAACCTGTATATCGGCATCAATTTCATTCACTACAGCGTTAATCCCTTCGTCGGTGTTGTTGGCAACTAGCAAGTCGTCAACATAGATAACTATATACATGTCACCTCTATAGAAGATGCATGGCTCTTCCATCAACAGCATAAAGCCCATTTCAATAAGCTTCTCACTAATTTATTTCCACCAAAGGTGGCCGGCTTGGCGTAGCCTGTATAAGGCTTTCAGCAATAGCCACACCTTGCCGTTGCTCTCGAAGCCAGGTGGAGGCCTTATATAGATCTTCTGATCATTTATTAGGGCGTATAGGTATGCCGTAATAATATTAACCTGTTTGCAGTGCTTCTTCTTCACCACAACCATGGTCAAAAACATGCAAATAGCTATATCCATAGGCACCGGAGAGCTAGTATCATCAAAGTCAACTCCAGGCCGTTGGCAGTTACCACAGATGACCCAGCATACTTTAAAGCGCTGTACATAGTTAGCTTTGTTAAGCTTTAGTACATACACCTACTTTCCTGGTAGTATATATACGCCTTTAGATTATTTTGGCTTAGGGACCAATTCATACATCTCCATGCCAGTTATTTTATTAAATTAATATTGCATTGCGGCCTTCTAATAGTCCGCAAGCTCCAACTACACCGCTTCCTTGTATAACTGCGGAATAGTCACGTCAGAGGCTCGGAGGACCTCATCATCATACACTATATCAAGCGCGGCGAGGTTCTGCTCCTGACCTAGCCAACCTGGAGGCTGACCCTTATTGGTCCTTCCGGACGTCCATCTTTCCTTTCCCAGCTTCTCCGCGGGGGTCCTATCATGTTTATGCGTCTTTTCCGGTCCATATTTCTCCACGAAGCGTGAATCTATATCATGCTTTTTCAGGATCACGGGCGTCGGTTGCAGTACAAGGCATAAAGGTTCCACCTTGCCCATTTCATTGTCATTGTGGCCATAGTCATAATCATCATAATCTTTTGTAGTGGCTAATTTACTAAGCTATAGTATAGTTTCCTCTACACAAGGGTCCTCTGCAATACAAGATAACCCAGTAAAGCAAGGTTAATTCTCTATACAAGGTTGCTCCAAAGGTGGAGGTGCCGCAATGCAGGGTTGTTCTGTCACGTGCGGGTAATTTACAACCTGCAATTAGTTGGACATAATTACATAATCCTTACTTGCAAAGGGTCTGCGTGGAGAATCATTCTAGTAGCTAAACTCCCAAAGAGTTATTAATTGCGGCACTCTTTACAGATTAATAGCTATTTCCTTTACAGGTAGGTGGTCAAAATTAGTCAGTGGACATGGAAGTGGCAGAACTGGTGGGACTTGTAGAAAGAGCAGTCCTCATCAATATAAAGCTGTCTGATTACTACATGGCGGTCCTATACTAAGAATTTGTGGTATTTTAGTTAGAGATTCCAGTGTATTTGGCTCTCACTATCGCTTCAATCATGGGCTCTCCAGAGGCGTCAGATTAACCTAATCATCCTTCATCGCTGCACCCCTTTCAACAAGCAGGCCTTCCTTACCCCTTTCAACCTCTTAGTTGTCCTCCATATTCACTTCCCAATCCATTTGTTCCACCCCCATTGCCTTTCAGTTGTCAGTAGTATTATTTTTGTCAGTAACATCATGTTGCTGCTGGATTTCAGCCTGTATATTCACCATATACAACCTTCCAGGATCAGGCACTTTGATATCATACTCCTCAAATAGGAGGTTTCCGTCGGGATCATGATCATCCTTATACAGATATTTCTCATCAAACATGACATCCCTAGATTGGTGAATACGGCCCGTTTTAGGCACCCATACATAATATACATGTCCATAATCACCTTCCGTTCCTATGTAGTAGCCTAAATAAGCCTGTTGGCCCATTTTCTCAGACTTTTTGCGGTCCTCTTTGGGGATATAGACCCAAGCACGGCAACCAAAAATCTTTAAATAGGCTATTAATGCTTCCGGATCCTTAATTTGCCACCATTCACGCCACCTTTGTATAGGAGGTCGTGGATCCTTATCATTAGGACAATATAGTTAATTAATCATGTGGGTAACCACTTCTACAGCATACAGCCAAAGCTTCCACAGCATACCAGCATTATCTAGTATACAGCAGGCTATTTTATTCACATACCCACTAAAATACTCAGATATATTAGGTTGTGGAGTTCTTGGTACAGTAGTATTTACCTTTATACCTTTTATTTCTGCCCAGGTTTTAAAGCAGGCGAATTCATTGCCACTATCTAGTATAAGTTCACGGGGATACTGACCAGTTTAGACCTTCAAATGCTTTATAAAAGCCATCATTGCATCAGCAGCGTGCTTTTTCTCTTTAATAAGCAGGCTAACAGTCAATCAGGTTGCCACATTCACTGCAACAATATACATGACCTCACCAGTAATTCCCTTTGGTGTAATGGCTTGGACATCTGCATACCACAAAGCCGCGGGGTCTTTTTCATCCAAACTCTTTACATTTTGCAGTTCTTGTGACACCTGTCTACAGGCCTTATTAGACCTGCAGACATCACATACAAAGCTCGCAATCTTATTGTTGTTAAGCGCCTTGCAGAGCTTTAGTAGGCCTATATAACCTAGATAACAGTACACTAGGAGGATATCTTCATCCATAAGGACCCTTTCTTCCTTCTCCATTTTTACAGCAAGCATAATATCATTGGGGAAGATAATTGCGCGCGCGACGCCACAATAGATATACATTGTGCCAACTGGTTTATCCATATCCATATTACAGATACTGAGGTCTTTGGAGTGCCACCAAACACACATATCCAACTTCATTTTCTCCGCTGACAACATATTAAAGTCCAAATCAGGGTTGTAGTATGCAGTAATATCGCGCTCGCTGACAACTCCATTATAAAAGAAACATATGGTCGCAGTGCCGTATCCAGTAGCCAATATAACACCGCCACCTATGGTGTTGTAGGTATAGTGTTCTTTGTCCGGCTCATATATGTGTAGCATAGTGAATAGATCATGGTCACCAATTTGGTATTGGGATGCGCCGGAATTGACAATCCATACATCTACCAACGGCTTCGCGGTCGACACTTTCTGTACGGCTATGAAATTAAAGTCATACTCTGCAGTAACACCATCATTAAGGTTGTTATTACTATTGCGGGTCACTGCAGCAGCACCTTGGCCCGCCATCTCTACTAGAAGCTTCTTATCATCCTTCTCAGCATCATCCTTCTTCTCCTTCTCATACTTATAGGCCCAAACGTTCCTATACGGACGCCATCCCTGGCAACAAATTTCCAGTACAAGGTAGAAGCACTTCTTCACATTGTAACCCTTGCCGCCGCAGTACATACAGAGACCGTCTACAGTCAGCAGGCCATCAAATATCTGTTGTCAAAAGATACTAGGTTTCACACCTTCTGGTGGACCTCAGCATAGCTCACAGCTCTCCACAGTGCCTCGCTTATTGCTATTATTATTGGACCGCGGCACTCAGTGGGCGGCGGCCGTAATTTCTGTCAATATAGCTTCCCAATTGGCCAACACATCATTATATAGCTCACGGAAGTTCTCAAAGGTGTATAGACTAGGATTGTTGGTTATTTCTTTATATTTATCATGTAACCACGACGACATGTCGCCCTTAACCTCATTAATTATAAGCAAGGCAGACATGTACGCCGGGTTGTTACAACATAGATAATCGGCGACCTCAACAGCGTCAACAAAGGCCTTCATATAATCAGTAGGTGAAGCAAATTGCTGACAGGTTATCCATATAAGCTTTAGTACTGCAGTTTTGAGGCGTATATTATACAAACCTAGCACTATATCCTATAGCACTTCATATAGGTCATCACAAAGGTGCACTGGTTTGCTGTAGCGGCGTATACATTGGTAATATACTTTAAAAATCTGGCCAAGCAACCAGCTAGTAATATGCAATAACATTTCCTCCCAACAATTATATAATAGTAAGTTCTCTGCTGGTTGTGGGATGCTCTTATTAATTATTTAAAACCATTTGCAAGCTTATAGGTTTACTTTAATAGTAAACATCCAGTTCTCAAATTACTTTTTTAATTAGAGCTTTTATTCAACACCCTAGATAACCTTATTAGTATCTGCTAATATAGGCTTACTATTATAATAGGCTTGGCTTATAAGAACCAGAGTATTTAGTTAGTTAGTTAATAAGATAGCCTGTAGGCCCTAAGGAGTGGGCTCAGGCTTATTATTAACTATTTTTGTTAATTAGTATGGAGCTAGTCATGCAATATTATTAAATAGTAATAGTTCTAGTTATATGATAATAGATATAATAACTAATTAATGGAAAAGTTGACTAATTAATAATTGTACCAATGGTCTTTGCTTTTTGGATAGCGGGGTAATCAACTACTAGATTCATCAGTTATAACACCACCAGCGCCAGCAAGCAATATAAAAATAGTAAGGATTAAAAGCCTGAAGTAACAGCTTTCAAAAAATAATAACTTCATGATAAAAACAAGCTACCAGGGGTCATAACCTGTGGAGGTAGAGATGCTTGGGATTCTCTACAGACAAACAAGCTGACTAGCTATAAGATGTGGTGTTGAGCCACGTGACTCACCGCCTCGCTCCGTCGCTGATACCTGAGGCACCAGGCTGCCGACAGGATCTGTCATAAATATCGCTTCAAAACGGCGCCTCGCATCAATGTCGGGGCCTTCTGTAATTTGCGAGCCTGGAATAAAGGTGGAAAGCCGACCCGCGCAGATTGCTGCCGCTAGAGCAGCGTACCTCTGCCATTCTTTGTTTTTGTGCGAGTCACAGTAGTCGCAGACGCCACGTATAACCAGACAGGGTAGTGAGTTGACCACTCCTGCTGCTTCCATCTCGAAACAAAGCACACCTCCAAGTTCTTGACTCAGCTTGTCTCGCGTGAGCCCATCCTTGACGACCTGATTGCCGGAAGCGATGGTGCCATAATGGAGTCGTATATCGTCGGCACGCTCATGTCTCTGTATGGCCCGTGAAGTGTCGCAGTCAGAACAAGATGGTCCTCCGGCATGCTCGTACATCGACTCATATAGCACATCCGATTTCGGTTTCTGGATACTCTTGGTTGAAGAAAGACGTACAGCAATGCTGCTTAGATCTTTTTCAGATGCTTGGAACTTGGCAAGCGCATTCAAAAGTATCGTCGGCGGCGGACTTAGATAGCCTGTGCGATGGCTTTCGCCGCCAACTTCGGTCTTTCCCATGTCATACTGCACAGTCCCACCATACTGGCCTTTTGACTGGCTGATCACGACATCACCAAGCCGCACATCAGATTCGTCACTAGGAACACCCCCGGCGATGCCGACCAGGAAGCCAAATTTGATCGACCGAAATTTCACCATCATCTGTGCCGTGCATGCGGCAGCAGCATTTGTCCCATAACGACCAGCGGGCAAAGACACGATGACGACATTGTGCTGACCGATTCTTCCGAGACAGTAGATGTTTGTTTCGTGCGATTCCTGATAGGGACCCTGGTGCTCTTCATCGAGCATCGCCTGAGCCGCCTGGAGCTCGAGCGGCAGGGCACATACCCATCCAACCGTATAGCTATCGAACGGAAGGCGAGGCTTCTTCATTGCGTAGGAATTGCAGCATCATGATGCGCTGAAGTTGGAGACCGGCCGGTGTCGAGATGTCTACAGTCGCAGTTAAATACTGGGCGAGGCTGAGCTCAATCAGGTGCGCGGGGCACTCCTGCCAAGCGCCAATGGCCGAAGAGTGACATATCAGCCCATGGCGAGACCTAGAGCCAGAATCAATTGAACGGTATGGTCGAGTCCTTAGCATGTTTTGCAGTGCTCAGGTAGTCGTCGACAGGCTCGGGCTGAACAAATTGTCATGTTTGAGTATGGCGGACTGGCAGATGTGCTGAGCAGTTGTCCGAATATATTGATCAAATATTATCCTGTACTTCAGAGAGCTGGTATCATAGAGTACAAGCTAAACAGAAGACAGCATACAATAGAATTGAAGACGCTGAATGATGAAGAGAAGAGATCTGTGTGGTAGCAGCGGTACCTTACAGTGTCTAGAAGTTTCCGCCTTAAGGCATCAACTTAGTCAGCGCTCCGCCGGAGCTCTCCAGAATCTTCAGAGCTGGGGATCTCATCGGAGACATCTTGACACCGCGCCGTCGTCCTGTCTTTTCGCCACAACTACCTTGCCCTCTCTATATCGGCCTACCCACATCTCCCTCGCTCACCCAGGACGACGTATCTCGCACGCGCTCACAATGGCCAACTACCTCGCTTCCATCTTCGGAACCGAACAGGACAAAGTCAACTGCTCCTTCTACTACAAGATCGGCGCCTGCAGACACGGCGACCGGTGCTCGCGCAAACATGTCAAGCCCTCCTACTCGCAGACGGTCCTGATGCCGAACATGTACCAGAACCCCGCCTATGATCCCAAGAGTAAGATGAACCCGAGCCAACTGCAAAACCACTTCGACGCGTTCTACGAGGATGTCTGGTGCGAGATGTGCAAATACGGCGAGCTGGAGGAGTTAGTAGTGTGCGACAACAACAACGACCGTAAGTTTCCGCTGCCTGGGTTACATATCGCAGAACTAACTTTCGCCTCCCTAGATCTGATCGGAAACGTCTACGCCCGATTCAAGTACGAAGAGGATGCGCAGGCCGCCTGCGATGCGCTCAACTCCCGATGGTACGCCGCGCGACCGATATACTGCGAGTTATCACCAGTCACGGATTTTCGAGAAGCGTGCTGTAGGCTGAATAGTGGCGAAGGCTGTGTCCGCGGCGGGTTTTGTAACTTCATTCACCGGAAGGACCCCAGCAATGAACTCGACAGGGAGCTTCGCCTCAGCACAAAGAAGTGGTTGAAGGATCGCGGTCGTGATGCTCGGAGTGTCACCCGCAGTCCCAGCCCGGAGCCTACACGGCGGAGATTCTAGACGATTGATCTGTTTCAATATGGCGTTGGGAGAATGATCGTGTACTTTATTTATGATATCATGCTATAGCAATGGCGTCGCATTTACCAATTAATGGAAAAGCAATCATGCCCCTGACCTTCGCTCTGTAGTAGTACCTCGCCGGGCTGTTCGTGATCGGGAGATATAGTAAGTCTTGGCATTGGACTTTGGCGCGTTTGTCGCGTTCCCCGGACAAGGAAAAGACACCCCGCTGCCATTTTCGACCCTGACCGTTTCAACAGCCTGCAATTTTATCCCTTTCTTATCCAACACAGAGAACACTCTCCCAACATTCCTAGTACCTATTATTTCAATGTCGCGAAGACAAGGCTACGATGACAGCAACCGGGCGTTCCTCCAGGCCTTCATGGCCCGCTCGACGATGACCCTCACAGAGGCAAAGCCCGTTCTCGCCGCTATCCTTTCAGCCCACGGTATGCCAAGCAAACCCCGATACAGATATAATGGACGACCATACTGACCGAGCTCAGAAGGCGAAGAAGTTTCCCCCGACAGCATCAGCGAAAACGACCTCAACTCGTACATCACGGCCGCGAACAGCGCAATCTCCCCCTTCGATCTCGAAATCCGCAGCACCCTCCCCCAAGTCGAGCTCGAAGACCCCACAAACGAACAAGTCACCCCCGAGCGCGTCTACGCTCTCGTCAACACAACGAGCGACGGCCTGACCCAGTTCGCGACAACGTACACAGCGGACGAGATCTCCTTTGTCAAACGTGTTCTCGACAAGATCTTTGAGGCAAACAACAATAAGATCACAGAGTCGATCTCCATTAGCTCTATGGAGGCACTCAACCAACACAAAGTCCCCGGAGAGAACCGGCGCGAATCTGGCTCCGCAACACAAGCTACGCAAGGGGGGGCGGCGCAGTCGCTCACCATGGGACAGGCGCAGACGGTCATGCAACAACTCGTTGAGGATGGCTGGTTTGAGCAGAGTGGCAAGAATTTCTACACGCTGGGTCCGCGGGGGCTGATGGAGTTGAAGGGGTGGCTTGTTGCGACGTACAATGATGAGAATGAAAGTGGGGGGAGGAACCAGAAGATCAAGTTCTGTGCTGCTTGCAAGGATCTGATCACGATTGTATGTCTTTTCTCGAGCTGTTCGTGGTCGTGATGCTGACAGAACAGGGACAACGCTGCGGTAACCGTGACTGCGCCGGCCGATTACACGACCACTGTATGCGCAACTTCTTTCGCGTCCAGAAAGCGGAGCAGTGCCCATTGTGTAGGGCGCCATGGCCGGGTGATAAGTATGTCGGCGAGCGTGCGATATCCTCCGGTCAAAGACGGAGCAATGGCCGACTTAGCGGAGTCGGACCTAGCACACAATTGACCTCGACGCAAGTTACGGATGAGACAAGCGAGGGTGAAACGGACTGAGGAGTTGAGGATCTACGGCAACTAGAATTTTACAACGACCTGTAATGCGAACCCGCTACGGCCGAACCGGACCTGCGCGTCTGTGATACCACGTTCCCACCAGCAGTATCTACGCGCGCTGCGCGCAAGACGCGTACAGCGGTCGGAACAAACAGATACAAGGCGGCCCAGTCGGCCCCAATTACTCGGACCGATACAAAGCGAGCACGATCCGACTTAGCTAGGATTCTTGATATCATGACGCATTATGAAGTGAACCGACCTGCGGAATCACCACCATACAAAAGCAAGCTATGACATATTCCCGAACTCAGGTACCAAGCAATGAATGAGCAATCACTGGTCCGCCGGAACCGGTAATCCGTCATGGAAAACCACTTTCCTTCCCTGCTTCTCCATCGCCTCGACGGCATTCTTTTTGCGCAGCTCGCGGGCTTCCTGCTCTGACAGCAGCACAAAGTCATGCTTCAGCAGCTTAGTGCCCACCTTAACTCCGTACTTCTTAGCCATCTCCTCATCGTCCACGGTCGACAGATCGACAACCAGCGACTCCTTGACGCCGAAGACAGGATCCGATGACTCGTAGGGATCGCCGCGGGGATAAAGCGCGCTACACCAAACCAAAGCATTAGCACATCTACTCCTAGACCGCCAGAAACGAATACCAAGGGGAACACTCACGTAATCAACAAATCCCACCCAGGCTTGTCAAGCATGAAATGCACATGCCCCGGGCGATTCGGATGCCTCCCCAGCGCCTGGAGCATCTTGCCCACCGGCCCATCCATTGGAATCGGATACGGCACGGGCACAATTGCCTGGAACCAGAACAAACCCTCACCATCACTCCTCAACACCCCGCGTCCATCCGGCCCCGCGCGATCCGGGTTCTGCACATCATAGAACCCCTTCGAGTCGCCCTCCCACACATCGACCTTGACATCACTAATTGGGTTCCCCGCCGTATCGCTCACACTCGCAAGAACGAACAGCGGCGTTGCGTCGGGGTCTGTGTGCAGCACGGCCCCATGCGACATGTCAACGGCGTCGTGCGTATGGAAAGGCCCGAGAACGGTCCCCTCTGTTGCGGGCGGCTGGCGCGGGTGGTTGATTGCGTCTACGAGCGAAGACACGCCCAGTGTATCAGACAGCAGGATGAACTCATGGCGCAGGTTGTCGCTGATCTGCCCGGTCTCGGTGAGGAATTGGATCGCGTACATCCATTCGTCGGTGGAGAGGCGCGTCTCCAGGCAGAACTCGTGCAGGTGGGCGACGATTTGGTGGAGGAGGTACTGGAGGCGCGGGGAGGGGCATTGCGAGTTCACAATGTGCACGTTCTCGGTTATGTTTTCGGTTGTCAGGTCTTTCATTGGGGGGAGGTTTGTTGGAGGCGCGGAGGGGGGCATTTTGGATGTGACGGTGGTAGTTGTTGTTCCGGAAAATGGATCAAGCTGGACTTGGTAGTATATCCTAATGGCCAGGTCCTGTATGGGGGGCTAACGGTACCTGAATCCTGAGCAGCAGCTTCAATTCAAACCATGGACGCCCCTCAGGGGGAGGATGCCTTATGTACCCCCCCGAAGCTGGAAGCCCCACATTCAAGAAGAACAATCATGCGATGCAAAGAGTAGGAAGTATGCAGATTACGTAGGATCAGCAGCAGTCGGTCTATCGAGGACAGAGCTGCGAGGACCCCACATTGTAGCGGGGAGAGATCGATCAGCTCCAGTGGTTCACACCCTTCGGAGCGAAAAGGTGGGGAAGCTGCGGCCGGAATTCCGTGCATTATTAATGCTGCTTCTCTCATGCAAGGAATTTATAATGTCTACAGATTGTACCTATCCGGAACTGTTATATAGGACTTATCCTCTACACATTGGGGTCAGCATGTTGACGGTATTCTGGTGCCATTACCATGCCCGGGCAAATACGGTCTTTCACCCGCGGACGGCATACCATGAGGGTGAATGACGCTGTGAGACACAACATTGAGAAGCCGGAGCCTTTCAGCCTAGGACAGGTTCTGTTGACGATGCGGTTTGAGACTCGAACGGATGGGCTCAGTATCAGGGCGAGGCACAGAGGGATACAAAGCTTTGCATAAGCTGGAGTCAAGTAAGTCAGCCTCGACCAATGACTCTGGTAAGCCACATACTCGATATACCATAGGCCTCAATTCGAATGATGCCGAAAGGCCCCAAAAACTACCAGGGCACAGAAATTGACTAGGCAAGCTATCAAGGTTTCCATCATCGGTCATTGTCTCAACGCCATCTTCGTCATTTGTTGAAAACTTCAGCGCGGACGCATAGGTATCGAACTTCCTCAGGTCTAGAAATTGTCATCTGTGATACCGGTCTGCGGGTTCTGGGATGGTTGAATATAGTCAGTTGGACGAGCAGGCTGGCGGCGGGCCCATGCGACTTCGGCCTGCTGGCTTCGGCGCTGGGTGTCGCGATTCGACAGCGAACGGTGTTTCTATTTCGGAGACTGCGAGTCGGTCAACTTGATGGTAAGAATTTGAGTGTCAAGAGTACTTGGCCTGTACTCCTTGGCTCTCAGAGCCAGTAGTGCAGAGGCGTGGCGGGCTCCCTAATGATGAAGCCAGCTAAATTCCGCCATCCGAGAATAGTTTGCAGGTTCAACATGAGACATCTTTTTGGTAGAGTTGCCAATAGACTCTATAAAGGGCACCGATGCTTGGATACCGAGACAGGATGCGCGCTGGGCCATCTCGAAGATGGTTGTGTTAGAGGAAGCGGCCTGGGGAAGAAAACACACGAGCACGTGCTGTTGGCCACCTTCTCCCCGAGATCCTTCAGCGCTCTTTCCGCATCCTCGTCCCCAAGCATTGCTGTTTTAGAAGCTTTCACATTGATCTGATGACAAGGGGCTGTTCATTAGGCATCAGTTACGTTTCACCATCTTAGTGACAGCGAAAGTAAAATGCGATCAGCCGACTGGAAAGTATCATTGCACAGCACAAGGTCTATACTTCAGCCTATACCACTCTTCCCTGTTCTCCTTGTATTCGACGATCGACCGACTCGCTTTCCAGGGTTGATTAGGACTTTGACCCGCCGGGGACTCTCCGTAGCGGAGCTCCACCCTTCAGGCTTAGGCCTCCCCGGACAAACGCTCATTGAGCCTACATGACCTCAACTCTGCCAATCCGGCTGAAGAAATGGCCATTCTGCCGAATATTTAGCCTATATTCTGACTGCATGTCTGTGTTGCGAAGATGAAGCTTTTGATGAAGGCGAAGCTTATATGTGCCAAGACGGCCAATCTACTCGACACAGGAGCCGAATATAGCCTATTTATAGCGATGCGAAACGCCCCTTCTCGCTTGACACTGTTCTACGTTTCAGTTTGACATCCAAGCGGGTTCCTTTCCGCTGCCAACCGCATTACGACCACTCACAGAGCCACGGACTGCACGGATTTGCCGGTCGCTTGAAGAATATTGACCTCCAAGCTCCTTGCCTCCACATTTAGTAGTACCTCCGGTTTCAATATGGCTGGAGTGCATATAAAGCAGCACGAGTTGCTTCACTTTCGTCGTACAACCATCCCAAACAACCGTCACCATGGTCTCCTTCTCATCCCTCCTCCTTGCGTGCTCTGCCGCCACCGTTTTCGCTGCGCCCTCCGATCAGAGCGTCGCTGAGCGTTCTATCGTGGAACGTTCTACCAGCAGCTCGACCGGCTTCAGTGGTGGCTACTACTACTCCTTCTGGACCGACGGCGGTGGCGATGTGACCTACACCAACGGCGATGCCGGCTCCTACACTGTTGAGTGGTCCGACGTGGGCAACTTTGTTGGCGGAAAGGGCTGGAACCCTGGAAGCGCTCAGTAAGTACATTCAACCGCTCCAGCAATCCAGCTAACAATGCAGGATTATCACCTACTCCGGCTCGTTCAACCCTAGCGGCAACGGCTACCTCTCCGTCTACGGCTGGACCCAGAACCCCCTGATCGAGTACTACATTGTCGAGTCCTACGGCGACTACAACCCCGGCACCGCTGGCACCCACCAGGGAACCGTCGAGTCCGACGGCTCGACTTACGATATCTACACCGCAACTCGTGAGAACGCGGACTCGATTGAGGGTACTGCAACCTTTACCCAGTTCTGGTCTGTCCGCCAGAGCAAGCGCGAGTCGGGCAGCGTCACCACCCAGAACCACTTCGACGCCTGGTCTAACCTCGGCATGACCCTTGGAACCCACAACTACCAGATTGTGGCGGTGGAGGGATACCAGAGCAGCGGATCTGCTTCCATCACTGTTTCCTAAGCGCCCGCCACGATTCAGTGGTTTCGTCGACCGCTTCTACAAGATGCTGGTGTTGAGTACTCAGTGCGCACCGAGGGCCCCAGACCAGTGTTGCCGATGTATATTTCTTGATGTATCTTGTCTATAATCTATACTTGTTGTCACTCGACATCAATAACGACCTTCGAAAAATGCCTCTGCTGCTCCAGGTGCTCATAGGCTTCTTTGGCTTCCGCAAATCCGAAGATCCGCTCATCCACGACTGGCTTGATTTCCTTTTCATCAATGAGAGAGTTCATCTCCCTGAATTGCTCCCGCGTACCTAGCAGAAAGCCCCTCGTCGTACAAAGATGTGTCAAGGCATCCATTATAGTCGGAAGCTTCTCTGACTCCCCGAGTAGTCCCGTCAGTGCAACAAGACCGTCGGCTTTTGCGGCCTTGAGCGACTGTGCTACCGTCGAGGGACCGCCGACGTCAACGACGATATCAAATCCCCGGTTATTGGGTGTTAGTGATCTTGCAACCTCTCCCCAGTTAGAGGTGGTCTTGTAGTTTATAATATGGTGAGCACCGAGGGAGGAAAGCCGTTCGCCCTTGGCATCGGAGCTGGTTGTTGCGATCACAGTTGCACCGGTTGCAACAGCGAACTATACTCTGTTAGCCCTGTCTACACTAGGCTGCTGGACCAGTTGAAGAATAGATCCAGGTAAGACTCCGTACCTGCAAAGCCGCAACGCTAACACCTCCACTTCCCTGCACAAGGACATACCTTCCTTCCAACGCCTTCGAGACCCCAGCAACACCCTTCTTGTCAGCCGCGCACCCCGGTCCGAACAGCGCATTCCAAGCCGTCAGCCCCGAGCACGTCAGCGTCGCCGCTTCACGATACCCCAGCGTCTTTGGCATATGCACTAGACTCGTCTCGTGCAAGACCGCGTACTTCCGCAACGTCCCGTGGACGCCATGGCCTAGACCCGCACCGACATCCGCGAATGTCGCCGGGTCGCTGTCGCCTTGGTGCACGGTTAGATGCGCGACGATTTTATCACCGGATTTGAAGGTGGATACTGAGGGCCCGACGGAGAGGACTTCGCCCGCGCCGTCCGAGCAGGGTGTTATAGGGGGTGAGAGGGGGAGACCGAATTTTCCCTAACACAACAGTCTACGTTAGTAAACTGGCTTGATCCTGAAGGAAGATGAATGGAGGGTAGATACAGACAGAGGCAATGGCCAACTCGCGATAGTTCAGCGCCGCGGCGTGGATGCGCACGAGGACGTCATTCTCACCGAGTGGCGGGAGTTCAGCGGCGTCGTCGAGTTCGAGCGAAGAGGGGCCGTTCTGCCCGGTTAGTACCCAGGCCGGGGTGCTTCTAATGTCGGACATGACTATCCAAGTCGGAGAACCAGCAAACACGCTGTGACTGGGATAGAGAACAACAGCTTGATTCCAACTCCGCAGCAGCGCGACGACAGCATTGATATGGGGAATCCCCAATCCGATTTATAAGCGTCACAATCAAGCTGTGATTGACGTCGCGACTCGAGGGAGCCCGCTGTGGGGTCGACCTGAAGAAGTCGAGTCATGAGCGTATCCACTCGTTCCAACTTTCGGGTTCTCTTCGAGGCCCCGGACTCGCGCCAGCTCGGGACGGAGGATGCGCTGTCGCTCGGGTCGAATCACATTCATGTTGAGGGTACAGACGTGGAGAGAAGGGACTCGGTTTATTATTTGAAAAAATAATCAGCAGCTTGAAAGAGAAGCCAGGTAGGCCCTCGGTGGTGAACGAGACCGCGGGTCCGCGGGAGCGGGTTCTAGCTCAAGCGGTAAAGCAATCGCTCCTCACTCCTCGCTCCTTCCAATATACGTATGGCTAGATCTTTATACAGAATTGAGGTAAGAAGCTGTTCTGCTCGGTATCCTGTACTCAAGGGGCATGATCCAAGCCCTAAGGCTGCATGCGACCCCAATGTTCGCCATGCTGATTTGAGCGTGGTAGGTATAAGCTCATGTCATGCCACCACCGTAACCGGGGATAGCGTACCAATGTGAGCTCTCCTGGACTCCACGCTGGGCACATCGTTAGGTGGAATCTGGGGTTGCGTTGCAGATGTACCTATATCTCGTATTCAGTGTTTATAGCAGATTAAGTCGTACACAAAGCGCCCGGGCTCGTCTTTAGCGTTCAAGAGACACTGCGAGCGAGTGTTTGGACAGTCACAGCCACAGCCATAGCCCAGGACCTAGCCTCAGGGTCAGGCTCAGGCTCAGGGTCACAGCGTACTGTAACCCCCATACCGTACGCCCAGCGAAAGTCAATCGGACCCAGCGATGTTTGCCTTGGGCGCGGAGCCGTGGATCAGGAAAGTTTAGTCTGTTTACCTGACTCGGACGTCGCGGCTGGATGGAGTTCAGAACGAGAGGTGCTTTGAAGGAGGTCTGTGCTTTTTGATGGTCTTTCAGGTGGTGCCTAGCTAGGGTGTAGAGAGGAGAGATGGGGATGGGAGGTAGATGTTGATGGATGGATGGAGGGATGGATGGGTGGGTGTCAAGAGTCGGGGAGGGCTAATGGCAAAGCAAAAGAAGCTAGGCATGACAACGGCTGCTTACTCTGTTAGTTTTACAGTACTGGTATCGTACAAAAGTCCGTCTCTGGTAAGGACTCATTGCAGTGTTGCCATTGGTGCGGAAGGCAAGGCTTTAAGCCAAGACTTAGCCGGAGCGGAACAGCCTGGGCGCAGCGGGTACAGTAGCCCCGTGTGACGTTAGACTAAGCGGGAGCATAGTACCGATCAAGTGTTTATCAGTATCGTTATTATCCAACCCCAGTTATGAAAAGATAGGGGAGATGTGGCGTCGATCCAAGGAGCACATGGGCAGCATGCAAGACACAACCCGGAGTAATGTATTGTAGGCCTATGTCATCCTCATCTACTTAGAGAAGCTGAACAGAGAAACAATAAAGGGCAGGTGAGTCACCGGGGGTTCTGCCCGGACCATTCGATGAGAAACTCAATGGCAGAAACGGTTGTTGGGGTGATGCTATGGCTATATCGTCGCTGCCTGGGCGTTTGGACATCATTTGCAGTATCATCCAGCAGGTCTCGAGAAAGGCTTCTTTGTACTCGCAGTGGACATTAGCAGTGCCAGATACTAGACTCTAGACGTTGAGCTTTAATGGGATCCCATATCGATGGGTTGACGACTTCCCCTGCGTGCAGGCAGACGTAGCCGTTCATGTGAGCACCACAGCGCTATATGTAAACAAACCCTACTTTTCCAGCCCAACCAACAATCAGCTAGTCAGGGTCATCTGCGCATCGAGGACAGCAATTCCGATCCATCCATCTCCTGCGAGTCACAATATGCTTTCAGCTCTCGAACATAGCTATAGCACCGTCGGCCTCCCATCTCCTTCCCCCAACACCATCTCTAATCCCTTAATCTCGGTAATACCAGCTACAGCAGATACTACCACCTAGTCTCCATCTCATCTAGCATATCATCTACCATCTCATCATTCCCAAGCGTACCGTCCGACCATGGCCCGATCCCTCCGCCAAAACATCCTCGAGACAGACGCCCTCCGCGCCCGCGAAGCCGTAACCCATCTGCATCTCGAGCTAGCCCAGACAATCGTGCGTCTCGACGACACGCTGCTCGAAAACACCAACAGCCTCATCATCCCGATCGATGTGATCCGCTCCGCCTCCTCGGCCGTGGTCGTAGCCTACTTCGCCATCGACGACGCAATCGACCGCTACGACGCTAGACTCGACAAGCTGCATACCCGACAGCCCTACATGGACATGGCCGTGGACGACAACCTCGCTGCGGCCATCAATACCCTCGACGACGCCCTCGCGAGCGGCGGGCCCATTGACGATATCATCCTCGCCGCCCAGGCCGTGGTCGAAGCACACCTGGCCGTCGCGGACAAGATCGCCGAGCAAGCCATGAGCATCAGCAACCTGGTCACGCCCCAGATGAACTGGTCGCCCATGGACTATTTCGTGCCTTCTTCTGCTCCTGCGCATGCTCTACCGCCGAGTCCGAGTAGCGAGCGTAGCACAGATCTCATGTTTGGGAGTGCCCAACTCGGTAAGTCTGGTTTCTGTTCCATTGATCCCATTCCGGCCCTGGTCGACGCAACGGGCTGAGGCTAACATGCTCTCCAGACAACACCCCATTCACCATGGACCCGCCCATCAACCCAGGGCCAGAACCATCCTCAGACACACTCTCGCCCTCAAAGAGCGTCCTGTTCCCAGCCATCGCCATCGACGCCCGTTCCGTCACTGACCCCTCGCTCGATGCCTGGATGGACGTCCGCACCGCATCGTCACCATCCATCTCGCTTACGGCCCCTTCCACCCCCTCTTCCTCGCACCAGCCAAGCGTCACCGTGATCAGCAGAAAGCGCACCGCGGCCATGGCCGGCTTTGACACCGCGCTCCCGGCCCTGCCTACTAGGAGGGTCAGGCCGCGGCTCGACCAGTGGCTTGAGGAGGTGGGGTTCTACGCCGAGTACTTTCGACAAAAGGGGGAGGCTGAGGATCGATGTGAAAATGTTCCGTTTTGGTATTGTCTTTGTTGAGCTTGCATTTGTGAGATAGTAAATGTGTTTGTGGTTTGTATTGAGAATGTTGATGGTATTGTGTTGTTTGCTTGATATGTGGTCTGTTGACCGTATAATAATTATATCTGTTTGACTTGCAAATTTGCGGCTTGCTTTGCTTATATGCTACCATCAGAATGGACTTCATGTGGCATTCATTATCCCATGAATCAAAAGAATTATTTGGCGATCGACTCGCAGATATAAAGCTCGTGCAAGCGTCATCATCGTAAGACATTCCACTATCCTAGGACATGGCCATATGCATGAATGCCCCGACAATCCTCTTCTGCAGCTGGGTAAATGGCCACGACCATGACCGCAGTACAAGTGAGTAACTCACCATAGATACTCGAGGGTTACTTTAGATGTGCAGGCGCGTCTGATCGCGCCTTCCTAACCTCTCACCCGTATGATCCTGTAGAAGACTCGGTCCACCCCAGTTCAAGAACATCACGAACTCACCCGTTTATTCTGTCTCAACTGTATGACGACCTCAATTGGCGACTCAGTACTTTTGGCATTGGATTCAGTATTTATATCTCGCCTCTCGACGAGGGCGACGACTCACAATAGTCCGCTTGACGCCGCACCGACACTCTTATTACCTAACACAATCTGCGGTCGGATCCCGAGAACTCCGCAGCTACGATCGGAGTCTAGGTTAGGAAGAGGAGCTTGCTTCGGTACGTCGTTTGGAGGTTCGAAACAAGGTTGGAATGAGCACTACTGACAGTCTAGGTTGGACCCTCTGTTCGCGTCGACAACGTCTGGGAGACTTAAACCTCGTACATCACCGTTACGGCCTCCTCTGCCTCCGACCCCGTCGAGATTGTCTATACTCCTACCGGCAAAGACGGCTTCGTCTGCCGCATGAGCTGTCGGTTGAACGGCCTATTTATTATAAGTTTCGAGATCGGACCCTGAAAGGAAGTGTTGATTTTTCCTTTTAGTACGGCATAGAGCCGAAAAAACTGGAGAACATCCTCCTTATTCTGGAGGAAAAGAGAGAAGGAGAAAGCTTCTCTGGAGAAGCACAGCTTCTCGTTTATATAGGTATGGTTGTACCAGGTTACGCCTTTCGGGTTCCAGGATTTCTATTATTTCTAAGGGATGGTACTTGCTGCACGGAAGGAAATAAACAGAAAGAAGAACAGCATCCTCAGAGTCCATACAGACTCATGGCAATTCCACTTTTTCTACATGGATGAGGATGGCCAGGGAAGGTTCTAAGGCCCGGTTATTTAGGCTTTGCTGACGGTTATCAGAACCGAGTACATACTCTCCGTTGGACGAACGAGAAAAAAGAACAAGATGGGATCATTCGGCTGCTAGGCCGATTTATGCTAGACGCCGCGGGCATGTCCCCTACGGCAAGTCATGGCCAAGCGTCGTGCTAGAAGTCGGGCTTTCAGAGTCGGGCAGGAAGTTGATGCAGGACTTGCGCGCATCCTCGGGAGAGGTCAAGCTTGTCTTGACCGTCGATATCAACCGGACCCATCCGAAGCTCGTGAATCGGAAAGCCAATCTCGTTCCCTACTCCGGCTCACGGAGACAGCCATACCAAGGTCGAGGGTTATGTCGAGAGTCCTACATACAATCTTGACCTCGGGACTGATCCTGATAGTATGGCCGGATCCAATGAAGGACTGACCGAACCGACGGTGATCTTCGGAGGTAATACCCTTGACTTGGAAGTCGGATACATTGTTGACAATGGCAGGCTTGAGCAAACTGGATACATACTACTGGCGCGTTGACGTCGTTGATGACGAAACCACATACACCGGGAGCACATACACTACCCATCTAGCGCATCTTGCATTTCCCAGCGCAGAAGGATATGGGTCAGTGACCTTTCCTGGTCCTGAAACCCCCTGCTGACTATCACTCACAGAAGCTTCGCTCGTGTGTTAAAGTCACCAGTCTTGAAGACATCGAAGAAGAAGGGGCGCTCTGATACGCCCTCACTATTGAGACCGGCCCTCGAATCGTCGTCTTCGACGTTGACGGCGTCATTACTACCACCTCCCGCCTCACCGCTAGCGACAACCGCATTACAATTGCCGGACAGACAGCGCCAGGGAAGGGCATCGCCATTCAGGGATGGCCTAGGCAGCAGAGTCACAGATGACGGTGCAATGGAGGTCAACTTTGTCGAAAGCCTCTACAAACAAGATCTAGTTAGCGGTCTGACCTACGCGTTGAGAGTACGTGAGAATGTAGGATTGGCGTTGCGATTTTTGAGGGGGCAGATGATGTAATATGCAAGTACAGACTTAGGGCTTTTGGCAAGTTGACACCCCTGTTTGCTAGCCCTAACTGCCAGTGCCAGCACCTTTCGCCCAACCAGTTACCCGCGGGCTATACTAAGAAACCAACCATTGTACTTACATATCAACGCGCGTAGTTCAAATCGAGCTGCGAGTCTCTACAAACTGGCTCTATATGGAAAGAGAAGATTTCACTGCTGATTGTTTCGACGTCATTGCGATGTCAACCGCCCCACGTCATTGTGCCATCATCAACCCAACATCCATTTCTCACATGCAGTCAAGTCAGTCCTTTCTATATCGCGAGGTTAAGATGTGCAGACCATGAGCGCTGGCTGTGCTGAGGAGGTGGTGAAGCCCAAGGTAGCTTGCTATGTTGGGTACCGTGTCACCGTTCGGGATAAGGCCTCGGGGTGGAGAACGATGTACCCCTCGGAATAATACACTTTCGAGGACAGAAAGGAGCATTAGAAGTTGAGGGGGTGGTTGGTGGTCTAAGACTAGGTTAACTCGTCGAGCGTCATTGAATGCCGATCGATCTCGATCTCAACTGTCCTGGCATGCTGCTAAGGGACAATATCGTCAGTTACACGGACTGAGATCAGAATGACGCACACAATCAGACAACCTCATTAAAACCACAACTTTCCACTTCAGAAGAAGAGCAACATACCTCTACCAAGTAATCAACCACAATGTCCTCCAACACCCGCAACCTCGTCATCACCTCGATCGAGTCCCTCACCGGCTCGCAAATCGCAAAGACCATCCTCTCCTCGCGCTCCTTCTCCAAGGGCATCACCTCCATAACCGGACTCACCCTCGACCCCTCCGCCCCCTCCATCGAAGAGCTCAAGACCGAGCATGCCGACTCCATCAACATCGTCGAGCATAAGCCCGGCGACCTCGACGCCATGGTCTCCACGCTGCAAGACACCGGCGCCGACACAATCTGCCTCCTGCCGCCGGGCCACAAGGACGCGTTCAACATCACCGCCGAGCTCATCGAAGCCACGAAGAAGGCGAACATCCCGAACGTCTGCTTTATTTCCTCCGCCGGGTGCGATCTCGCCGAGCGCGACGCCCAGCCGCTGCTGCGCAGCGTGATCGATCTCGAGACGATGGTCATGCAGGCCAAGGGCGATAGCAGCACGGAGACGGGACATAGCCCGGTGATCATTCGGTACGCGCATTCTCCACCCCCTCTCTCTCTCTCTCTCGTTATTGCCTAGGGCAGAAAGCTAACTGTCCGTCTACTCCAGCCGCGGCTTCTACGCCGAACACCTCCTGTCCTATTCCAAGCAAGCGCAAGAAAACGGCAAGCTCCCGATCCCGATCGGATCCTCGCACAAGTTCGCGCCGATGGCGCTCTCCGACGTCGTCGAGGTCATCGCGCACGTGCTCACGGGCCACGGAAAGCACGGGTTCTCCGACAAGCACCGCGGCCAGCTGATGGTGCTGACGGGGCCGCAGCTAACGGCTGGCGCGGAGCTCGCGACGGCCGCGAGCCAGGCGCTCGGCGAGGAGCTGGCGTTCGAAGATATCTCCGAGGAGGAGGCCAAGAGCGTTCTGAAAGACGACGCCGGCAGCTCCGACGGCGAGGTCGCGTACCTGCTTGAGTACTATGCGCTTGTGCGCGCCGGCAAGACGAATTATATCGCCACCACGGCGTTCCATGATGTTACCGGGAAGCATCCTGTTGAGCCGACAGGGTTCTTTAAGGGGTATGTGGACCAGCTGGCGCCGAAGCATGCGGATAAGAAGAGGAAGACGCAGTGAGAGCCGCCCGGGCTGGGGAATTCCGGTGGCGCTATTGGCCTGGACTGTCTTTAGCTAGCTAGGCAGGCGCATGCCGAACATGTACCTTAGCACTGGTTGGTTGAATGAATAACGCATGAAATGAATGAACATTGACCATTGAATCGGGTTTCGAGTAAGCTGTCTGAGAGAGATTGCTAGAGGAAGGAGAGGTTCAAGCCAGCAGTGCTTGCTGCTGAATCCCAGTGAAGAGACAAGAGACAGGGGTGAGAAGTAGCTTTACAACAGCCTCAATCCTCGTTGTCAAATAGGTGTGATGGGTTAGGTAGGATCGGGTAGGCTAGGTTCGGGTACCTAGTTGTATACGCCCGACCCTAGATCATGTCGCGGATGAAATGCTCGTAGCGCTGATATGCTGCGTTACAGCCGGGATGGCCGGCCGTTTTGAAAGGAACACAAGCCTGAGGATGCTGACATGTTCATTACAAACCGCTCTGCGCGCATAGGAGACTGCTGGGAGGGATCCTGGTAGAGGTGGCAACTGAGGTGTGCAAGCAAGTAGGATGGCTCTGGTGTTTACTAACCAAGCCCCAGCATCCCACCTGTGGCGCCTGGATGTGGGTACCGCACCGCAGGCCCAGGGCGGGATTGCTCAGCAAGCGTTTGCACTGTGCATATTGCTACTAGTGGAGTCGTCTTGGTAGATAAAGCACAACCATGGATAGTAGGAGGGATGCCGACAGCGGGATGCCGATACGTAAGCAGCATGTCAGCGAGCGGGATGCCGGCAAAGGGGATGCAGCTTATTTACAAGCATCCTCTCGCGCTTTTGATCCCAGGTACAAAACACTCCCTGAGCCCAGGAAATCCACTCCACTTCAATCTATTTCAACTCCAAGATCCCTCCCCCACACCAGGACCCGCAAGAGTATAACTTACTGTCTACCTCGCCCACCATGGCCCCCTCCGTAACAATCACGCACATCGGCACCGCAACCGCCATCCTGGACCTCAACGGCACCACCCTCCTAACAGACCCCTTCTTCTCGCCCGCGGGCACCTCCTTCCCCATGACGGACTCCTTGTCGCTAGACGTCGACACCGACCCCGCGCTGCAGTTACACGAGCTCCCCGTCATCGATGCAATCCTGCTCAGCCACGAAGACCACGTCGACAACCTCGACCCGGCCGGCCGCCGCCTCCTCGACGGACGCCGCGTCTTCACGACCCCCGACGGCGCGCGCAACCTCGCCCCGCGGCCCGGCGTGACCGGCCTGCAGCCGTGGGACGAAGTCGAGGTGACCCTCAACGGCACAAGATTCACAATCATCGGCACCCCGACGAAGCATCTCGACGGCGGCGAGTGCACGGGCTTTGTGCTTGCCACGCCGGGCGGCGAATTCGGACATGGGCGCGACGGCCTGCCCAACGCGGTGTATTTCTCCGGCGACACGGTGTATAAGCAGGAGTTGGGGCTGGGGCGGATTGCGGAGAGATTCCACGTGTGCGCGGCGATCCTGAATCTAGGCAGTGCGCACGCGCCCACGGACTTGGCGGACTTGAGTAGCCCGCAGTATCAGATTACGATGGATGGGCGGCAGGCGGCGGCGCTGGTGCGCGATCTCAAGGCGGATTGGTTGGTGCCGATGCACTATGAGTCCTGGAAGCATTTCACGCAGTTTGGGGAGGAGCTGCGCAAGGTATTTTCGGAGGAGGGTGTGGAGGATCGTGTGTGCTGGCTTACACCTGGCAAGGCTGTCAAGGTTCTTTGATCGGTGTCGGGTCGAATCCGGGCACATCTATAGGCATAAGATAAAATTTGGGATCTTTGCACTGTTATCGTATACCAAGGGAGAGATGTTTGCATCCAGCTGTAGGCTGGAGTACGCTTCTTCGTAGTCAGCGGTAGACCGGTGGCTATTCAGTATTGCCTTGAATTAGCAAAAAGCCAAAATGATAGACTCTTGCGTTTGAGAAACCGTTTAAAACCGTAGACCACGTGCCACCTGACACCAGTTTGTCGTGCGACGCTGTACAGGTGGGGGTATCGGCAGTATCACAATGTAGGGCTAATCAAATTTCTTACCGTAGAGACAACTCTACCTAATGAATCTCCAGTAGGAATCCCTATACGGATTCGGACCATCCCCATACGCCCACGGATGATGATACGCCGCATACTTGACGCCCCTGCGCAAGTGTACTCTATCACCAACAGCCAATCTACCAGTCTCGCCCTGACCCTCGCTGTCTCCATGAACAGCACAATCTCCAACCCATCCGAGCATGCGATCAAACATGTCCAGTAGATGCGGCCCGTTGGCAGCCAGCATCTGCAGGGGCGGCTCAATAGATGAGCCCAAGCGCATCATGGCAAATGAGTCGAGCGTCTTCGTCCAGCGCACATTCCACGCAGAATAGACGCCGAGAGCTATGAGGGCGAGAACATGGGCACCCAGTAGGATTGATACCACGATGATACCGGCGAGCGAGACAGCGGGGAATTCAGATCAAAGCCCGGGTCATAGCTTACGCTCAGCGTTCTGTCATAAGATAGGGGAACGCGATGGCGCACCCATTCTCTGTTGGCAACGAATGCCGCGGCGGTGACAGCCCGTGATAGTTGTTGCTTGTTGGCGTTGAAGTTCATCAGCCAAGTGGCGATTTGCTCGTTCACCTGCCAGCCTTCCTCCCCGCCGGCGCCGTTTCGGATGCACTGATTGACGTTCTGGCGTAAATATGAGGTAGAAATGAAGCCATCCAGTGGTGGACCAAGGGAAACTGTATCGAGACAGGCATAGGCTAGCTGGGAACGAATCGATATGTCTAAGTCCGTGTCCGAGGAGACCGTGGCGTAAGCGGATCGTGGGCGGCGCGGGAGGCAATGAAGGGACCTTCGCCGAAGAGGGCAAGAGCTACTGTCAAGAGCTATTGTCAAGAGCGGGCTGTTGTCGCGCGAGATGGTGAAGGTCTCAGACGGTGTTGTGATAGTGGATTCGCGGCGAGCCTTTGCGTGGTTTCTATAGTTGTTAGCTAGAACATATCTTGGTATCGCTTAGTCGGGGTGCATATTCAGGCATACTGATTCGCACTGTCCGGATCCTTCAGCAAGCAATGGGCCTGCAAGACCGCCGTTCATATAATTTGGCAGCTCGAAATACGCTGCCGCTGTATCTACAGTAAGCCGGTAATGATTTGGCTCTGTATCGTTCGGCGAGTTGTAGCTTTGCAT
This sequence comes from Aspergillus incahuasiensis, assembly GCA_003719405.1. Classification (NCBI taxonomy): domain Eukaryota; kingdom Fungi; phylum Ascomycota; class Eurotiomycetes; order Eurotiales; family Aspergillaceae; genus Aspergillus; species Aspergillus incahuasiensis. Next base: position 31,397 of record RHLP01000303.1, read on the forward strand.
TGTGATGTTCAAATACAACGTCTCGGAGAATTCCTGCCGACTGGGTGCTATTTTCCATGGCGACCCGACGATCTCACTTGGTATGCAAGCCCGCATCCCCCAAACCTCCAGAATTTCTCAGTTTGCGTGGAATTAGAGTATTCGGCGAAGAAGCCAGCACTTTCCTCGTTGCAGTTTGAAGGGAACTCCTCGGCAGTGATGTTCTCATACCGCGCAGTTGAGATGATGCGCGGCGCAAAGTTTTGAATAACGCCGGTATGTAATCCCCATGGCACTCCTGCATCCGGCCATGTTGCCGAAAGTACCGCCTGGCTGCGAGCAGCGATCTTCTAGAATAAGACGACCAGTTGCGCTCGAGGTATCCCTCGGAAAGAGCATCACAGGATGCACCAGCCCCCATCCAAAGCCCCACCTATAGCTCGCTCGCGGTGGCAGTCTTGAGGACGTTCCGTGTCATTATGGTGAAGAGATTGTGCTGCGGGTCACTATGCGATGGTTCATCCGTCAAATACAAAAGATTGTCAGTATTCTGTTCCTTGGAGGGCATCTTAATAGTGTTCGTTGACACAGAAACGGTCTGGATGGGCGAGACAACCAAACCGAGCAGGCTCAAAAGCATCGCGAGGCCAAGCAGGGGACTCCCGCGGTGTTTCTACGTCTTCGGGATGAAGCAGCATGTTAGATGCAAGCGCATGTCTGCCCACTGTTGATCAGCAAGCGCCATTACCTGGCGCATCGTGAAATTGTGGTTTTGGCGCTGCATGTACATTACTGCCGCGCTTGCACATACCGCAGATGTTATTGGCAGTGCCAACACGCCTGCGATGGCCCGGAGAACGCGGGCAGCGCGGAACAATCGCTCGTCTCGGAGATATGTCGAGCGTACATCATGCACATCATCAACAGAAATGTAGTTGTCTTTATAGGCGCTAATGCGGCGATACGGCAGAACACATAGGATTGCCCATGATGAGGCAACAAAAGCTGTGTAAATTACCGCGACAACGAGGCCATAGAACGAGCGGTGTAATGGAAAAGAAAATGCGACTGGCTCTTTATAGGAAGGTGGAGGGCTTGTAGGTCGGATCGGAGCTGCGTTGCTTCGTTCTTGCTCTAGGTTCGGCGGGGGATGGGAATCATGGGATACCATATCCAGAGTCGTGAGGGGCATGAAACCGGAAGAGCCCTCCATCGCATATATTCCTGATCGCAGTGATTTTGATCAGTTATCGTTCAAGGGACGAGTGCTGTTATGAGCAGTTCATTAGATTGGGGGAGAGGTTCCTATAAAAGCGATCTAAAACAACACGACCGCCCAAGCGAAGGGCGCGGCGACCTCCATGCCCCTTTTTAGAGGTAAAATGCGCTCAAGGTCCAGGACCTTTACGGTGGTTGGATAGAGACTGAGCTCGGCCAAGGGCCAAGGGCTTAACAAAGCGAATAAGGCCTGCAAAGGGCAATGAGTGGTGATGTTCCCACCCTAAGCACCCTAAGGGAAGCGCCCAGCCGGGCCAAGCGCTATCCAGCCTCAGGGTATCTCGTGTGTGTGTCCATGTGATTTCCGGGGCAAACCAATGTAACGTTATTGAGCTAGTCCACAGCTAGGCTTGCTAGGAGGTGAGCTCGCTTGGCAGTCAGTGATGCCGGGAAGCCCAGCTGAATGCGTTGCGGCATAGCCACCAAAAGAGGAAGTAGGCATAGCCACAGGGATTGGCAGTCCAATGCCGCATGGAAGATTTCACAACAGCGTTGAAGAAAGTGCCAATCTGCAAGTCGGCACTCAGCGGGACTTCACCGGGTAGGAAAATCGCTCGTCGAAAGTGCTACGGCACTGAGGGACGGACAATGGTAACACTGCCGGTAGCTTGCCTTTTGAGGACATCGTCATCAAGAACATACCCTGTATAAACAGGGTATGCTCAAAAGGTCTTTAAATAAGGATTTCCCACGGTATAGAAACAGTGCATCATCATAGTGTCGTGTCCAGGAGCCGCGGAAGTCGTTGGAGTTGGCTTTTTTATGGTCGATCACGGCTGAGGTCTTGCCTAGTTACTGAGCAATCTAGCCATGCCAGCAACAAGACCCTCCCATAGTCTGATGCTTGATGGCCAGAGTTCTTCAACACAGCAAAATATCAAGGACAGAGACTGCTTGAGGTGAACGTACCACCGCATACGTCCACATCTGCGCAACAACACCTCGTCCTCCTCAATCTGTGTCTAAATGTCCATATAATTCATCTGCGTTGCTCATCTGCGTCTCTCATTTGCATTGCTCTGCTCAAAAACGTAGTGCCTTTGAATTGCCGTTTGATCTCACTGAAGTGTTCGCATCCGAGGGGATAAGTGGCCATTTCAGACGTTCTGATCTCTGATGACGGCGGAAGATTTTCACTTGTATACTTCGCGGGGCGTCAATAGTCAAGGAAAGCTTCGACTTGTCGGTTGGAAAACTCGAGAGGGAAAAGTGGGGTTGAGAGAGCGAAGGAAGAGAAGCTGTTGTTGAAGCTCAAATGCCGTGAGGGATCGACTGCTGATCGTGTTCCTGCCGGATGCGTGACGACACCTAGCTTGAATACCAATAACCCAGCAACTTTCCCAGTTGCCTTTACTCTGGAGGTCCTTCATCATCGCACTTATCTGCGAAATCTTTCCCTACTAAGATTTTTCCATTATGACAACGCCGTACCCCTTCAGCTTCACCTCTTCCTCAATGACGTCACCGTCGCTCCCCAACACCCGCGGAGCCATTCCCTCACTCCAAGCATCGCGTCTGCGCTCTTTGTGGCTTGAGTCCTACGCTGATAAATCCAAGATCCTCGCATTTCCCTGCAGCTACGATGGTCTCTCCTCGCGGCTCATCGAGGAAGCCGGGTTCCCGATGCTCTTCGTCTCCGGCTTCGCGGTGTCCAGCACCCACGGCCTCCCTGACACCGGCTACATCGCGATGGCGGAGATGTGCGACAAAATCCAGGAGACCGTCCGCGTGACAAGCCTACCAGTTATGGTTGATGGCGATACAGGGTATGGGAGTGCGATGAATGTGAAGCGCACGGTCGAGAGCTTTGCGGCGGCGGGCGCGGCGGGTGTCATGATTGAGGATCAGACATGGCCGAAACGTATGCACCTCTTCTTCTGGCTCTTGTGACTTGGGAGTACTCATGCTGATGCATGTTGCTGGAATAGGATGCGGCCACACAAAAGGCAAGTCCGTCGTCTCCCGCGGCGAAGCATACGCGCGAATCCAGGCAGCATGTGACGCGCGCGACGAGGGACGCGATATATTTATTCTGGCTAGGACGGACGCGTTGGTTCACGGGTGGGATGAGGCCATTGCCCGGGCAAAGGAATTTAAGAAGATCGGGGCAGACGCGGTGTTTGTGGAGGCCTTGCCTGACCGCGACACAATGAGGCGTTGCGTTGAGCAACTGCAGATGCCCATGCTCGCGAATATTATTGAAGGTGGGATGACGGAGAATCTCTCTGCGAAGGAGCTGGGTGGTCTGGGCTTCGCCGCGGTCGCGTACCCCTGGACGCTCGTTGCTGCAAAGTTGAAGGCCATCAAAGATGCCCTCGAGGGGTTGAAAAGGAGCATCGTTGACGATGGGCCTCCGCCGATGATTTTGGGATACGACGAGGTCTGCGAGGGAGTGGGGTTTAAGAAGTATTGGGTAAGTCTCTACACAGCTGCATTATGGAAGATAACTAACGGGCAAGGACCGGGAAACGAGATACGAGTTCGACGACTATGGTCTGGTCAATAAGGACTGATTTCGATGAATGTAGATATAACGCAGAATATATTTTAGTACTCGCATGTTGGTAGGACCAACAGGCTATGACATCATGCCAGGGGCACCAGGAACGCCCCCGCCGATCACGATCTGATCTTCTTAAACCAACTCCGCCCCGCACTTTTTTGCCTTCCCCCACCAACAAATCAACCCCTTTCCTCAAAACACCCTCAAAATGCCCCAAAAACTCTTCATCCTCGTCTACAAAGGCGATCCGCTCGACTACTCCGAGTACCGGCACACAGCACTCTACTTCCAGTTCGCCTCGTCGTCCCGCAGCATCATGCACGTTATCGGGTGCCCAGGGCTCTTCCGGTTTTCGCATGCGCACGGCCCAACCATCGACCCAGCCAGCGTCGGGATCCTGGCAAAAGTCATCCCGGTCACGGACATCGCGTCGGAAATCGGCGAGGAGTCGATCTGCCAGACCGTCGAGCGAACGCCGATCCGCAACGGCCGCGACGACCTCGATTGGAACTGCCAGAATTGGGTTGGGGATGCGCTGGCAAGACTTGTGGAACGCGGGTGGTTAGAGGCGGAGACGAGGGAGGATGCGATTGATAAGATGGCGGATGCTTGTCTCGAGGCGAAGGATGATGCTGTTTGAGCGGGAGCTTGAGATGTGGGTGATATCCTGGGTTTGTTCAAGGAGCCTCGGGCGGTTGGGAGGTTTGAATGCAGGGCTGCACTGACGATTGTCAGTCACGACGCATTATACTGGCCAGGCCAGGAGATATAACTTCTCGCAGCCCCCGCCGCGTGCTTCTGCAACTATCGATCGCTACCGATCAGAGGAAATTCGCTCGCAACATTTCCCACAACTGCGCCCACACGGGAGGCTGCTATATTCGCGTGATGATGCCCTTCGCCTTTGCCTTTGCCTTCGTCCTTGCCCCAGCGCCGGCCATCCAAAACCTAGCTACAAAGTCGGACAGCAGGTGATGAAAAGGAATGGTTCGAACAACGACTCGGCTTGTGGAATGGCGTGTAAGCAGGTCGCCTTCGTCTCTTCGAAGGCTGGCGTCCCATAATTGCGCATGCAACGGCACATGGGTATCACTCACTCTATAATCTACCTTACACCGATCCTCGATGCGCCATTCAGGCGCCCCGCTAAAGCATATATAAATATATTTTCTTTACGTGCTTTGGACCTGCTTGTCCTGCTTGTAGAGCAAAGCTATCATACCCATCGCTCCCAGCTCCTGACGGGATGCTGAGACAATCCGACCCCATTGTTGGCTATGTGGGCTAGATAGGTAACAATTGCGTCTTCAGCATCCCTTCTAAAAGTTGAAGACCATGAAACGAAGTCTTCCATCTCCAGCTGCACTCGATTCCACATGTGGATCGCGAGAGTAACATTCAATGGCAACATGGACCTCTTGGGTGATAGGCGGCCCGCAACTATCATTCCTTTCATCTCTCGTCGCTTCCTTCTACAGGGGATATGCTCCTACAAAGGACGGGATGATACGCCCTGTCACCTCTCCGTCGCCTGCAATACTTTATGACGGCTCTACAGGCAGAGAGCAAACGCCAAGATGGCATCACGCCGAAGTTGGCCCGTTTCTAGTTCTACACCACACTGCTATAAACTTATGGAGACTTTAGCTTCGGGCCGGAACCGCGGGTTGTCAGTTTCAGGGTGGCTTGAATGCCACGAACACGAACACCTGGGACGCAAGGGGCGCGACATCCAGTGCCACATGCCAGTGCCACACGCCGCACGCCATGCGACGCGGCAACTTGCAAGCTTCAATGCGGGGGTTGTACAGGCTGTGGGCAAAGATTGAGCCTTTGCGAAGTGGCCGTCTCACGTGAAATACAGGATCCCGAACCCAAGGTCTATACTCCGTATATTATTCCGCAGTCGAGTTATCGATCTCGATCTGTCTCTTCGGGATGGGTCCTTTCGAAGCGTGGAAGGAAAAACATAAGGCTATGGAAACCTTTTCCCTTGCAGACCAGATTATTGGCCAGTACTGAAGCATCCGGACTCCGGAGTGATTACTCCGTAGCATCTTCCTATATTTGTAAGTCATAACGATACGCATGGGATCTTGGCTTACATCCCGAGGGCGCATAAGGCTCGGATATACGGAGGAGCCAGTCTCGGAGTTACCCCTCGGGATCTCGGAACTGCCGCATTTTGGCAACAGAAGAGTGGGCCACCGGATATTCGGATTAGCTTCGGCAGACAGCGAACGTTCAAGAAGTCTGAAAAGAGAGCTGAGCCCATGACTGGCTGCTTATACGAAGCTGCTGCTGAGGCTAGGTAGGCTAAGCCCGCAGCGGTGTCAAGCCATTAATCATCAGTGCGGAATTCTGGTGCAGTTGTGACAGCTCCTTGACGTGATCAGCCCTGCTCGGATTCAGCTTTCCGCGGTCCAGACCAGACTCCAGCGCAGCAAGCTTAACCTATTTAACGTCATGTCCTATCTTATCTCCCGGCCGCCGTTCGGCTGTGGATCCGACTTCGAGAATTTTCCTCCCTCTCGCCCCTTTTCGCTTGCGAATGCGATCGCGATCGCAAAGCGTCTGTCTGCGTCCAGCACGCTGAACAAGCAAGCAACAAGCTAGTGACGTGACGAGACGGGGCCAACAAGCTACAGGAGGTAGTCTAGGGTTATCGCGACAATGACCGCCGCCATGATGGACGAAGAGCACGGAAAGCGCGAACCCGAAAACGACAACGAGCTCGGTCTCCAACAAACAAAAACCAACCAGTCAATCGCCGACTCCTTCTCGCGCCCTCGCGAAATCGTCTTCGTGATCATCGTGTGCATGTCGCAGTTCATCACGCAGGCCAACGTCGGCGTATGCCTGTCTCCCCTCGACATCGTCGGCGGCGCCTTCGGGCTCAGCGAGCAGGACGGCCTCGCCTGGTTCCTGGCGGGCTACTCGCTAACAGTCGGCACATTCATCCTGGTCTTCGGCCGGTGCGGCGACCTCTTCGGGTACCATCGCATGTACATAATCGGGTTCCTGTGGCTGGCGCTATGGAGTCTGGTTGCGGGGCTCAGCGTGTACTCGAACTCGATCCTGTTTATCTTCGCGCGCGTCCTGCAGGGTCTGGGACCTGCAATGCTGCTGCCGAACGGGCTGGCGATTCTGGGCGCGACGTATGCGCCGGGCAAGAAGAAGGACATGCTGTTTGCGCTGTTTGGCGCGACGGCGCCGAACGGCGCGATTTGCGGCGCGGTCTTTGCGGCACTGTTCTCGCAGCTCGCCTGGTGGCCGTGGACGTATTGGTCGATGTGTATTGTGAGCGTTGTGTGCGCGGGGATCGGATACATCGTTATCGCGCCGATTCATCACTCGCAGCCGAAGGATAACTTGTTCGTGGCGCTGGATATCCCCGGTGCATTTGCGGGAATTACAGGGCTCATCTTGATCAACATCGCGTGGAACCAAGCGCCCGCTGTGTCGTGGGCTGAACCGTACGTCATCGTCCTCCTGATTCTCGGCGTGCTGTTCCTGGCCGCCTTCTTCGTCATTGAGTTCAAGTACGCCAAACACCCGCTCATCCCGTTCCATGCCTTCTCGACAGACGTGTCGTTCGTCCTTGGCTGCGTCGCGACGGGATGGGGGTGCTTCGGGACGTGGATCTACTACTCCTGGCGGTTTCTGCTCGATTCGCGCGGCGCGTCCCCGCTGCTTGCCTCCGCGCAGTTCGTGCCCCCCGGAGTCTCGGGGCTCCTGGCCTCGTTTGCGACGGGGTTCCTCATGTCGCGCATCCGTCCGCCGCTCATCATGTGCATGTCGCTCACCGCGTTCACGGTAGGCACGATCCTGATCACGGTTGCGCCCGTGGACCAGACGTACTGGGCGCTGACGTTCGTGTCTCTCATTGTCATCCCCTGGGGAATGGACATGTCGTTCCCCGCGGCGACGCTGATGCTCTCGAATGCCGTCGCGCGCGAGCACCAGGGCCTTGCGGCGAGTCTGGTCACGACCATCGTCAACTATAGTATCAGTTTGAGTCTGGGCTTTGCTGGCACAATCGAGAGCCAGGTTGTCAAGGGCGATTCGCCCGCGGAGAAGCTGAAGGGGTATCGGTCCGCACTGTATTTCGCGATCGGCCTTGGCGGGCTGGGGCTTGCTATTAGCGTGGTTTATACGATCAAGAGTTATATGGGGTCGCAGAAAGAGAGGCGGGATGATGAAGCGTCAGAGGACGGGGAGACTACGGAGGTGGAGTAGGTGGATGGATTCGAGTGCTGGTTCTCAGCAACCCTCCCGATGATCAATAGACATTATAAATTAATCTAATATCACCACAGAATTTCTGGACAGGATACCTGCTTTCGCTGATCAACCTTATGAGCGTATCCGGGTTAGGCGCACGCCAGCCCTGCAGCCGACGCAGATATAAGCTGGAAATCATCTCCCCAGATCAGAAATAACAGTCAGATGCAGACAGTCGAGAAGTCAAGTCAGAGTCTGCGCTCTGCGCGCATTTGCTGCAGGGACCATCTCCACACCGGTGCAAGTAACCTAAAAGAACAAAACCCATTGCCAGGGCTGCATAAGCGTACGGCTTCACCCTGCAATGTCTCCAACCTGTTAGCTAGGAAGGTATTGAGCAATAAGGCACTTACCTGGTCGACATTACTGGTTTGTCTACTATGGCAGCAGAAAGATTTAAGAATGGCAACCTCAACTGCGTAGACTGACTGTTGAAGTGCTTTTGCGAATGGATCAAGATTAGCGGCAGGGCACAAATAAATCCCTTTTCAACAGAACTTTTCAGGTTATTACATTATAGTGAGCACTAACGTACACAGCATTCAGTGTATCGCAACCAAAGGCCTATTATATGCCAAATAAGCAGATCTCTCCATGATACAAGAGCAAAATTGGGTGGCGCGCTGGCAGCTAGTCATAGCACAACAGTACAGGCAGTGAACCACACTAGTGACCCCTTTTGGGGTATGCTGGTGCTAGACCGCGCCTATGCTGCATCCTTAAGCAACGCGACAATTGTTCCGTAAGAATCCTGGTCGGCAATATCTCGCGGGGTGGTGCACAACGAGTTCTTCGATAAGACGTCAATATCTCGACAGCCTAGCAAAATCCGCACCAACCCCTTGTGTCCGTTGCGCGCTGCGATCCAAAGAGGGATGGCGTTGTCGTAATCCTTCTGATTGACGTTGATGGCACTGTGGCCCATTAGAATCGTGACGACGGCTTCGTGTCCCGCAGCTGCGGCTTGCCAGTGGGGAGTTGTACCGTTGGTACTGGGTTTGTTGACGGCGAGCAAAGGCGCTACCTAACAGGAGTTGCCGGACTACATCCTCGTGCCCCTCCGCTGCAGCGGCCCACAGTAAAGACCGGCGTTCCTGGTCGTGCATATTATTGACTATATGTTTGGTTGTTAAAGGCCGTTGCGCGCTGATGAAAAGCTCGAAACGCCTACCATGGTATGCCGTTCCAGCCCTTCTGGTCCTGGCCAGAATAAAGATGTATATTTCAGCGAGGGTTGCTGGCAGGTTATGGAGGGCAATTTGAATCTCATCATCGGTCGACTCCAGACATAATGCTTTGATCCGTCAGAGTGCCCAATGCCGTCGTTAACCAAGAATACCGTCTGATCTTTCGGAAGAGTACGCCGAGTCACAGCGAGCATTTGCCCAATGTTGAAACTGCCTCTCAAAGGAGCTTCACTGGCAACGCTGTCCAGCGTAGCGGCCGAACAAGTACTTAGAATTTGCCTCGCAAGCAAACCAATCGCTCCGCGAGCCGTCAATGTGTCTTTGTCGTCTGCCACGATAAAGAAGTAGGTTATATGGGCAGACTTATTGGCATTCATGGTCAGATCGTCAACAATGTTGGCTAGCAACACTGACTTCCCTGCACCCAATTTGTCCACACACGCAAGAGTGGAAGACTTGGTTTGATTCATCCAGCTTTTGTAGACATCCAAGTTCTTGGTTATTTACGTGCTGCCCAGCTTACGAAACGCTTTCCATGGTCTTTCGTGGGGATAGTCGGAGCACGCGTCCAACAAACGGGTTCGTGTCCGTCGCCTTGGTGACTTCGGTCTCTGAATCGGCGCGTCGAGTGATCAGCCCGCTGATCCATGACTGCTCATTTCCTTGGTGAGTTATCTGCTTTGCCATCTGGAGGTGAACTTCCTCCTTCACATTTGAAGACCACAGTTCCAAATCGGCTCGAAAGCCCACCAATTTGGCATCTGTCAAGCTGGAAACCCATTGAAAGAGAGAGCTCCGCATACTCACGCTGAAGACGTGGTGGCATAGTTCGACAACGACAATTAGATACTCAGTCATGCAGTTCTGTAGTCTGACAGATAAGAGGTACAAGGCGGCCATTTCCCGGTATCGGGGCGCGCAGCGCCCTACAGCCATGAGCATTCTCGATAGTCGCTCGAGATAGGATTAGGTGGACGACTTTATGACAGCCTCGAGTGCGATACGTACTCCCGACCATATGCCACAAGTTATGAGCTGACCGGACGCCCCGACTATGGCCTCACCAAGACTCATGAATTCTTGGCTTGTTTGGAGGAAGGTCGTGATCCTGGGAGCAAATGATCGATTGCCCGTCGTCTTAGCATGCAATTCAGCGGCAAACCGCATCACTTCCTTCACATCGGGGGGTTGTTTGTAGGCTTATGCTTGTATGGCTCGAAACGCGGCTTTCTGGACGGGGTCCAGTTCTGACTGAAACTGGGAGATCGCTTGGGCTAATCGAACTTCAGGCTTTGGTCGAGCTGCAGATGGGAGTACAGTCGACATTGTGCCTGACAGGTAATTCCTCTAGTCAGTACTAACACTTTGTGTATCAAGGTCCAGTGCTTACCGGGCAGGTAGGGAAGAAAGTTCGGGACGGGCTCTTGAGAAGCTGAAAGAAACTTGACTAGACGAGATTCTGGCAGGCAGATAATAGGCTAACAACAAGGGGATGGGTGGATGCGTTGACCGAGGAGGGATTGTTGTCTGCGGTCGGTTGCTGGTGTTGTGTTAGAAGTCGCGAGAAGCACTGGGCCAGCAGGTATCCTAGCCAACCACCGCACAAACTTGAGACGGCCCACTCAAGGCAGGCACGTCTGCATACAAACATATTATTACATCCCAATTCAATCCAACAATCCCGGCATCTGATGCATTGACTGTAAGTAACCTGTTGGGGGGTTAAAGGGTTCAGGCTCACCATTGCCGCGCCCTAGTACATTGGAATCTCGACATATTTTTGTATTTAACACCCGCTAAGCCGCCTGTTGTTTGTATTTGACAATTTGTTGACAGGGTGATTATTGATTTATCTCCGAATTTGCGACTTGACTGATATGCTGCCTAAGGCACCAATATTCGCTTCAGGCTTAGCGCCGCGCACCGATACATCGCAGGAATAGCTCCATTTTTTGCGAGACTCAATCATCATATCTTGGAGTATCGCATGTTTCTCCATGTCATTCCGCTTGACGTATACTCAATTCCTGCTTTATATCCACTACAGATAGCCGCTTAAGATGCGTCATCTCCGTTAGTTCGGTCACGGCCAGCTTTCAACCTACGCCCGGGCAATGGCGCGGAAATTTCCGGCCAAGTCATCATTCTTCGACATCAATGGAGTTTCCACATGATCGAGATGACTCTTCACGTATGGGCATCAATTCCTGGGGAAAATGGGTGATCCCGCCCCTTAGCGGTCTTCCTTCGTCATACCACTTTTCACCACAGCTGAAGAAGAGAACACTATCAAGTCTCATTACCGTCCGAACATCAACTGAATATGACTAGCAATAGAACGCTACGAGTTCCCACCTCCCACGTTTTCTAGCCGCGACAGCCCTTTTTAACGCACTGATCACCCCGTGCTCATGGAGACAAGCACGAATTTACCCTTCACGGCTATCATGTCCACGAGCTTTAGGCGGTGCAGGCTATGCGCATGGACAAAAGTGGTCAGCATGTCGCCCTTGAGTTGAACTGGCGCACTCGCCTCGCGGCTCGGCTGGCATGCAGCGTCGAGCTCGTGGACAGAGGGCACTACTCGACTCAAATAAGATCGTTGTTCTAGGCTAGGTCCGAACTGTGGAGCTAGTATCTTTTCCTCGGCCTGTGCCTCGACCGCAGTATTTGATTCCTAGTGACCGCGCAGCCCTACAGTATGTTAGCAAGCTAGCTTCGTAGGTGTCATTGATTCGAAATAGGGCTAAGTCTTGGTGTGGAGGTGAGTGAGTATGAGTGGGGCATGGCCGCTGGGAGAAGATCCCAACCTTTAAAATGGGTTCATCAAGATCAGGCATCCTTATTATCGTGGCTTTCAACTCCCTATTGGTGTCCAAATCTTCTCGCGTAGTTTGTTGGTGAGAATGCGATTGAGATCACCGCTGCCATCGATCGTGTATGTGAATTCTTGTAGCAGCGGTAGCAGCACATTGCGCACATAGTCCCGGGGCAGTCTCACGAGGACCTCAATGGCTGCAGTAGAAACCACCAAGTCTAGTACGGGACGCTCAGCAAGGGGCGCGACGCGCCGTAGGGCAGAGGACCACGTCGCTCAAGGCCTTCCGCCATCCGCCGCATCGCCCAACAATGACCTTGACCAGCCATTTTACTTCGGCCAGCGGCAAGCCACCAAGGATATCTTTGATTCCTTGCGCACAACCAAGAAGATCCCATTCACGTTCTTTCCATACGCTGCCGCGTAACAGCCGACGGCGAGCCACGGCAATGGCAGTGCCACGCACGCCGTAGGATTCATCGCGGAGCGCGGCGAGGCTCAATTGCCATATGTATTTGCATGTGAACGACAGCCAGGACTTTTGTACGGCGGGAGGAATTGCTTCTGTGTGTACTTGTTTTGTAATTGTTGTGTTGATGAAGGTAAGGTTCTCGATGCAATCGTCGGTCGCTGAAAGGGTGCGGAAAAGCGAGGTGAGAGCGCACGGCTGGATGAGCAGCGCTGTCGGCTGCAAGGCCTCGAGAACATCATCTTGGGAAATTTTTGATGAAGACAGTTTTGCTGGAGGTGGGAAACAAGCATGTTAAATAGTGGGCTGAGCTGGGCTGAGCAGGGGCTGGAATCAGCCTGACTGACCTTGCAATGTAACGTCGGAACCCCAGTTGGAAAAGCGCAGGGGGCAATTGTGATATTTTAGATCTATATGGGCTCAAGTGAAATGTTGGTTCACACAGTAAAGAACAGAAGCTAGAGACTGATTGGAGGTGATGAGGCAAGGATGAGGCTGGGGGTAATTCAGGAAGGAAGAACGCTGCCCGGCAGGGAGCAAGGAAACATATTTCGGGTGCGACTGTACAAACGCGAGAACAATCTACAAATGACTTACACCAAAATAAGATTTTTTGAATGCATAAAACGCAGACACCTCATTCAATAAGTGAGAACTCAAACCAGGCTCTTCCCATGAAATGCTCAACTCCCATCATAAGTCCAGCAATTGCTTCCGATCCCTTATAGCACGCTTCTTCGCAGGGTACAGCACCATTTGCACCGGCCCCTCCCACCTTTGCTTTTGCCGCCAAAAAGCCAGTGGATCGGAAACAGGGGCTCGATCATCCACTCGCCCATGCAAATCAAAGGTGATGTTTGCCTCTTCTCAGTTTTTCCTTTCAGATCCGGCCTGTCAAGATCAACCCCACTGTCCTTCCTAGAGAGACTTGGAGCATCCGGCGCCAGCCATGATGGATCGCTATTCGCGTCGACAAAGTCATAGTCGACAACACCGCCACCACAAACCAGCGCGTGGAAACTGAATTCGCTACGGATGACGGCGAGGAAAGGAAGGAATCCGCCATTAGACCACCCGCTTATCGTAACCCGCGACTCATCGACGAGGCCTTCCGACACTGCTTTCTTGATGATTGTAACGACGGCTGTGTATTGCATGCCAATTTCGCCTCCACTGTTTGTCGGACTGAAATTTGAACACAGAACTGCATACTCAGCGCTTGTCAGAAACGCAACATTATGAAATGGAGTTTGTCATGCTGTGTCCAGACCAGCGACGTGAGTGAAATTTCTATTGTGATGAACGTCCTTGTTGTGCCACTGTCAATTAAGAGAATGTATATACCCCTACTGGCGAATTGGGATGGAGGCGGCTCGGAACGGTATATGTGACCTCGGTTGAATATGGGCTTGAATTCCAAGAGAACAGATTCACAATTCTCGTCGGATACTGACAATGTTCGAAGCGTCGGTCCATTTACGTCAATGGCTCGAAGTTGGTTGTTTCTGCCCTCCTCCTTGGCCCCAAATATCCGTCTCCATTAGCCTCATCATCCGCATCGCAGCAATGGACTTACCATCAAAATTCCGCTCAAAGTTCCTAACTCGAGTCATAGTTTGATCATGAGTTAGCGGATACGCTTACTCAAAGCTGTCAATTTTCAGCAAGTGTATCACGTCGCTGGTCTCGCCTCTATTCGACAAGAATGCAATATACCGATCATCAGGCAACCACTTTGGCTTCTCATCCTTGACATACCAGAAGTGATCTGCCGCGCCTGCCTCCTTCCATTTCCTGGAGAACGTCTCGAGCGCATATACCACCCTCGTCCCGTCTGGTGAGATATGCAGACTTTTGGGTAGTTTGAGATCTGCTGATGCCGACAAGGCCGCGGACTGACTAGCAGGCGGGGTACTGGGCAATGCAAAGGAATGTGTAGCCGAATAGAAGGGGATATGCAGGAGGCAAAATGGACTTGGAGAAGCCTTGATGATCGTGTGGGGTTGATTGTGTCAGAATGCGCCGTTGCTTGCCCACATCCTGCCTTTGTGTTAGCGGAGACGAAGCAGAGTATGAAATTCCATTACAAAGAAGACCCTCAACATACAGGCATGTAATACTAAGTACTCGTACTTATAGCCGGCGCTTGGTATGTTAGTACGGTAATATTTAGATCGGCGTCGTTGTTAACGCTTTCAACACAGACTCCATTGTGCCAGAAAAGCAATAATCCATTGTCTGGTCAAAAAAATCGATCTTGACGTAAATAAGGGTCATTTTCTGGTGTGATAGAAGCAAATCTACCCAAGTGTCACCTGACCAGTCCAAGCGAGTCCCTTCCGAATTTAAACAATTGCTGTCCTCTCTCTCCTTCAAAACGTCAGCACGAAAGAGACTCTCCAGGCTCTGCCATGATTTGGCTAGCAGTGTTGTATTAGAAAACAGGCAATAGTTTGCAGCTTCTCGTTACCTACACAAGTAATTGTTCATATCGACGTGGCTCCCACCAGCGCCTCCTCGGGCTCGTCGGACGAGGCTCAACAAACGAACATTGTCGATTTTCAGCTTACCCCTCCTCTCCCACCTCCGTTCCTCAGGAGCAGAGCAATCTCTCCAAGAACATCTCGCCGGTTAATCAGATTTATCTAAGCCCTCGAGAATTCTTGATTGCATGGACACGTTTAGCCATGTCGGGGAAATCAGGCGAAGCTAGCAAGTTTACACACCGTTTATCGGCCGACGAGGATGAAGGCCATGTTTCCGTTCAGAATGTGCGGGAGGAGGATCGTGGTGCGTATGCTGAGCCGATGAAGTAAGTGGCCCACCAACACGAACCCCTTCCGATGACTACATCTGACTATACGGCCTGATGCTCAAGGTTAGGTGAAGAAGCGCATCTAAAAGATAGGCACAGTGGATACGACACCCGCGGCCCTCTCGGGACTCAGGAAAAAGATCAACAGAAGCATTCGAATATAAAGGACGAGATGGGCGAGGAAGTAGACCTGCGAAAGATAAAGAAGGGGTCAATTGAGTACCAAATCCTGAGCTGGGTCGTCTGGGCGGAGCGGCCATTTACCCTTTCAGAACTCCAAGATGCAGTCAACTTTGTTGAGGAAGGCAAGAGTACTGGGCTAGATCTAGGCTCCATAGTACGAGAACTAACTCCGGTAAATGCCTTGCTTGTGGTCAGTGACGAGGGCACTGTGGAATTCAGGGATTACGGGGCTCAGCAGCGTCTGCGTTCAAGCGGAAGCATTACCAAAGAACTAGCCGACATGACCCTCGTACGAACTTGCTTGCGCTACCTTGATCTGGCCGCCTTTGACAGTGGCTATTGTATCTCCGACGCGGAGTTTGAGAATCGCTTGAGGCGGTATCCGTTTTATCAATATGCCTCAAAATACTGGGGACGCCACTACACACCCCTCTACAGACCTTCAACGGGTGTCTACGACAGGCTTAAAAGCACCAGCAAGGTGTTTATAAGTAAGAGCATCAAGTTCACGTCTTCCTCGGCAAAGGTGGAAGCCTCCTGCCAAGCTATCCTCGTGGAAAAATCGAAAGGGCCGGGCTATAGCCAAGCCGTACCGAGAGGACTGGGACGATGGCACCTTGCAGCACTTTTGGGCCTCGAGCACATTTTCAATCTGATGTCGATTCATGGAGGCTTTGTAGAAGAGATGGATGACTCGGGCCGCTCCCCACTCTCCTACGCAGCGGAGTTGGGCCATGGAAAAGTTGCAAAGCTTTTTATAGAAAGCGGCTCTCGCGTAAATCCCGAGAACAGACGCCTCCGAACGCCGCTGTCCTATGCTGCGGAGAGGGGACATGTGGCAATGGTCGAGCTGTTAATAAGCCACAATGCCTATATCTGGCCTATCGACGACCTTCGGCACCGAACACCTCTGGCTTGGGCTGCAGTAGGCGGTCACACTGAAGTAGCAAAGGTCATAATCAAGAACGCAAGTGACTCTATGGATGAACAAGACAGTGATGGAAGAACCGCTTTGGCGTTAGCTACGCAAAATGGGCACGATGAAATTGTTCACATGATCTTAACAGTATCGCATGCGAGTGTCAACATCAAGGACCAGACGGGGAATACTCCGCTCTTACTAGCGACGAATAATCAACAACGATACTTGGCAACATCACTGCTCGAAGCAGGTGCTGATCCAAACTTATGTGATATTGATGGCAGAACGCCGCTGCTCCTAGCATCTGCCAAAGGAAACGAGGCTTTGGTAAGATTGATTCTAGACAAGGGGGCACAATTGGAGCCAAGAGACGGGGATGGGCAGACCTCGTTGTTTCGTGCTAGCGAACTCGGCTACGACTCGATTGTCAATATACTCATTGAGCGTGGTGCGGACTTGGAAGCTTTGAACAAGGATAGACAGACACCGTTATTGGGGGCTGCGGCAAGCGGCCAGGACTCCATCGTACGAATTCTGTTGGAGGGGGGCGCCAATGTGGCGAGCAGAGACTACAGAGGACAGACTGCTCTCACCAAGGCAGCCGAAAATGGTCACGAGGCTGTGGTGTGTCTGCTACTTGCGAATCCCCTCGTAGATATCAACAACTTCACTCATGATGGCAGAACCGCTCTGTCATGCGCGGCTATTCGGGGGCATGAGTCTATCGTGCGCCGATTGCTTACCCATCCCGGCATTCTGCCCAATCACGCAGATCATTTTGGACAGACTGCATTGTTTTTGGCATCTTTGCAGAACAAGTCAGAAATTGTCAGGATACTTGTTGCTGATTCTCGTGTCGACAAAACCATCCAAGACGTGGCCGGGTACTCGCCACTGTCATGGGCGCGCTTCAACAACTCTTTATTGATTGCAAGCTTACTTACTGCAGCTGACGATGTTGAATCCAGCATCAGCGCAGTTGAAGTATATGGCACATCAAAAACTTCTTCGAATAGCTTGAGTTCGGACGATCGGGTTGAGCAAGACGGAAATGACACGGAATCAAATGCAGGAACCATTGATGAGGAACCAATGCTTTTGCCTGATGATATCGACGATGATATGCGTCTTACTAACCCTCAAAGGTGGATCGATGGTCTATATTCTCTTGAACAAACCATTGTGAGGTCTTCATACCTCTATCAAACATGGTAAGCATCTCTCTAGTCGCTCACGCCCGCCGTTGGGCATTTGAAACCTGTCTCACTCAAACACAGGCCTTATGACTACTACACACTGCCAATACGAAGCTACGAAGTGAGGGACATGCTTGGCAACATCTGCAGCAGTTATAAGCGGATGATCGAGAGCCAGTACTGTGAAGACGGCATTATCATGCTCTGCGCGGATCCTCAGCGGCATAATGTTGCAAATATGCGGCGCATATCTGGTGGAGACATATACAGTATTTGCGACAAACTCGCTGCGCAACAGACGGAGTCGCTTTTGGGCACGGTCCGCAGTTGGGGCTTCCACCGCACCCATGCTACAATTGAAATTCTTTCAACGAACGATGCGCGCCTCGTGGCAGCGGCAAATGTTCTGGCCCGAGTCTTAGATCTCGCGATCATTTGTTTCGCAGGAGCCTATATTGAACGTTTCGATTCTGAATACTTTGGGGCAGATCTTTCCGAAATGACGGTATGCAATACCATTGCCTTACGCAGACGGTCACTGGGGTGTCTAGGTAAATATCTACATAAGCAGCAAGTCTGGGTCTTTGAAGAGGTCGATAACGCCCAGCACACCATGCAGCCGACAAACCAAGCAGGGATGTATGTTTCGGCAACAGTCAGGGATCTAAATGATTTGTGGGGCCCCGTCTGGGTCACTGTATCCGATCTGCCGGAGGGAGTTGTTCCCCAGCATCCATGGAGCGTGCCGGTGACCAGGTATAGCATTGGAAGAGGATGGCTTATCCCGCAAAGGGATGTCCATGACCAGCCAAGTCTAGCTGAAGGTGAGCATTTGGCTCACTGGACGGACTACGAGGATGACCTACATGATAAAAGCCCTTTCCCGCCTTGTGAGACCGAGCCACGCTTTCTTATAGGTGCTACTGCGGCGCTGTCGGTCAACGAAAGCTGCGCACTGCAGTCAGATAGATGGACACGGGATATGAGAGATCTTAATCGTCTCAAAGTTCCCGAAACCCGGAAGGCCCAAAAGGAACGTGATGGACAAACGTTTACCTTCAGTTTCAGCCATTTCGGCGTCTCAGCAGGCTACGGAGAGCAATGGAAGATACGAGCTGGGACAACGCTTAAGGATTGCATCAACGCCGCATGGACCAACGAACCCTCGCGTCGTAACCCTAGAATTGTCGCGGATCGTCTCGCCGTTGAAGTCAGCGCTTGCTCGGGGAACGCTAGAAGACAACGACTTGCTCGCGTGCTAGCATCCCCGGTCATGAGGAATTATCTCAAGTCAATTGCATTTACTTGGGATTCACCGGAAGTAGAAAGCCTATATTTCCAAGCCTTGACCAATAGGAACATCCGATCTTTTGAGCGTCTTTATATCGGCCGCAAAGACCTCCGCGACTGTCTCGGACGTGCTGTTGCGGAGTCCCTTCGAGCTTTGTTCGGCACAGGCGTCAATTCTGATTTATGCGTTCATGCCTTCTGGGCACCCAACAATCGTCGGTCATGGGAAGCTACATTTCCGCACTCTTCGTTTCGATGGTCTGGCCTTCTTCTCGACACCGTTGACTCCTGTGCCTTTGCAGTAGTCACGGACAGATGTTTAATTATGAGTGAGTGCCGAGCAACAGAATTCGGATGCCAGAACCTCTCCTACACCCAACTTGATGACGCGCCCGGCAAAACGAAGATCCAGTCCATTCTTGAAACGGCCATGTACGTCAATCTGCAGGCCCGCCTGCCATGTCCACTACAGCTGATAGCCGGCCATTGGGATGTCTCGGGCCTGAACAAGGGCGCTGAGTTTGACCTTGGAGCCTCGGGGAAGCTCAAGTTTCTGGGACCAGTCTTCGACACTGAGGGGCTGTTGATGAAATGGTCTGCCCCCGGGCCTGCGGCCGGTGCAGTGCAGTGGGTTCAGAAAAAAGTCCTGAAGAGCGGCCCCAAGTCATACTATCACCGGGAATCAGTACTAGACAATGGGCCTGGGGATACGCCGATTCTGATACATATTTCCAGCGGCTCGTGACATGGATGCAAGGTTCTTGGGTACATGGTGGTACCTTTGCCTGTGGTCTTGATGGGTCATCCAGTTTGGCTATGTATTAGATGACGGCTCCGGCAACTATCGTTGTTAAATGACTTTGTCTTTGCATCTCTCTGCTGACGGTACTTCCTTGCAAAACGTGATTGGGTGGATCCACTCCGTCAACTGCCATTATCCTAGTCTCGCTGTGCAACTTATGCTACCATCATTGACTGGGGCACGTGTTAAATATATATGGAGTTGAAAGCAGGGGCCTAAGTCTAGTCTTACAGCTTGGCCTATGATTCACGAAGCAACAACAGGTACATTCAAATCAGACACTAAAAATCAACCACATTCGAGCACTGCCATACCACCGAATCCTTCCACTCCCGACAGTGACTGTCATCTATGGACGTGCCAAATTTGATAAGGGCACCTGTTGAATCCTGCCAAAAGCGGCTGGTGAACAAGAGGAAACCGTCACGAGGCGCGGGGCCCGAGCCTGCTTCTTGTCAGGTAAGGAAGGTACTCAAAAACACCCCGCGGTCTCGGTATCTCAGTCGGCAACCCACCAGTCCTGACCAAATGCTAATGTTCGCTCTCCCGCGGCTATTCATCTCTCAACAGCCCAGGATGGAGTCCCTGTACGTGCGAGCAAAGACATCGACCGCAAACAACATGTCATTCAGACATCGACATTATCTGGGATTCCTATAACGACGAAGAATACAACGGACTGGGGCTGGTTGGAAAGTCAGTGGGAACCAAAAAGCGCACTCGCCGGTTCAACATCATCGTCTCTAGAAAGAACGACCGCCTTTGCGCTATATTCTTTGCCTCGATGGTGTCGGTATCATGACTCTGTACCTTGTGCTTGAGCACCTCGTCCGCGGCGGCAGACTGGAGTAGTGATTCTAGTGATTCTCTGGGGAATTCCAGTGATGCTCACTCCAACGTAGTGATGGTGAGCATTTTGCCTTGACCCCTTAAGCGGGGGTTCACTAGCACAGTATTGATTGAAAGATGGTACATCGAAGTCGATACCTGCACCCAGCTATGTCAAGCGTTGTTTGTGTATGGAGAATAAGTATTACAAACGCCAAGCTCAACCTCGAACAGACAGGGTGCTTGATGCTGCGATTGGCCCATATTGTTCGTCCCATCCGGCATAGGATGCTCCCTGAAGCTCCCGTCAGCCTCGCCCGCAATTCGCCATTAACAGCACCCAATATACCCTTTCCAGTCAGGCAGCAACGCAGACGAGGCTCCAAGGTGTCACGAGCGCCCGGCTTACCACTTAAGGTACCTCCAGCCCGCTCCGAAGATGGTCAACCCCTTATTGACTTAGGCATACCGATATAGTCAGAAGCCTTGCACTTCACAGAGAAAGGCTCTCCATTATTCAGTCTCACCAAACCGTAAGCATCCCCGTAAGCTCATTGTACCTGCCAGTTCCACTACTAACTCCAGAACCTAGTCCTCTACAAGCTCGCCACAGCAACAATGGTCAGCTGGGACGACGTCCAGGGCGCAGTCGCCGCAGGCATCCTGGTCATCAAGTTCCTCGACGACGGGTACTCGTTTATCCTGCGCCTTCGACGGGACCGTGCCGGCGACCCGGTCTACGAGCATATGGCGGCCGAAGCGAACGCGGAGATCAAGCGGGGGAATTACGATCGGGGGATGCTGGTTGGATAGGGATACCTTTTGGGGACTGGATACATTGGGTTACGGGGATATGTTGCGCTGCATGGTTCTTAGTTATTGGATGATTCCCACAATATCTAGTCGAAACTTATGATGGTACCTGCCTGGTACGTATCGGGCAGTTCGCACCTTACCGGGCTCCAGGGCTATCTGACCCTCAAGCTTAATTCTCCCGCGCCCTTCGGGGTCTTTGCTCATCCTCTGCACAGTCCAAGTCCGCCAAGCAGCAATGCGAGATGCCCAGATGACCGATTGGCCAGCGCATGGTGGCGCAGGGCTGGCCTCGTATTCAGGAAAAGTGCTGCCTCCAAGCTGTAGTCCTTCGATCGTTCTTGTCCCTCTTCACACCTTGCATTCTGATCCCAGCCTCTATGCCATCGCAAGGCTCAAATGGCGACCATGGAGCTTGCGTATCTGCAGGCGGTTCGCCGCTCCTTTCTCATCGACATCGACCAGCCCTCCCTCCCACCTTCCTCTTCCTTTCAGGCTGTCCGAGGTGAAGACATGAGTGCCCCGCCCCGGAATCGTGTCAAGAGGCCGCATACCAAGTCCCGCCGGGGGTGCTACAACTGCAAGAGCCGGCGGATCAAGGTGCGATGCGAGCACAAGGGATTTCCCGCGAGAGTCTCGAACTAACCTCTCCATCTCAGTGCTCAGAAGCAAAGCCAGCATGCGGTAACTGTCTCCATAAAGCTCTTCTTTGCGTATACCCTCCTCCATCAGCGCCGGAGTTGGGTACGCGCCTGCACAAACACGCATCGACCTCGACATTCCCATCACCACCACCATACCGGAGCATTGGAACTGCTGGGCCAGGATCAAGATCTCTCAGTCCCAGATTAGCGTTTTCAGCGACCGTCGTAGCACCGACGCCCTTCACCGGCGACGACCTCCGCTTCTGGCACCATTTCCTGGTCGACGCGCGCCCGCATCTTCCCTTTGGCGACGAGGCAACATGGGTATCGACTATACCCGCCTTTGCGCACGATGTACGATGAGTACCTCCTGTGTCTCCCTCTCTATTGACAGAAGCTGATTGGAGATAGTGCCCGCCCCTCCTGCACGCGCTCCTCTCCCTCGGCGCCTCGCACTGCGCACTGATCACCCCATATTCAACCCCGGGCCCGACCTCGAGCTCAACCCTCGCCAGTTCCTCACGCGCAGGGCGCAAGCACTACCACGCCCTCGCCATCTCACACCGCGGGACCGCCCTCGCTGCGCTCGCCAGAGTACTAACAAAGCCCCACCCCTCCGTCCTCGAAATGGACGGCGCCCTGGCAACCTGCTACACCCTGACCTTCCAGGCGCATCACATGGCCGACGGGGTGACGGATTTCGCGGTCATGGTGCGCGGGTGCGGGCTTGTGACGGATTGGTATTTCGCCCAGGGTCACAACCAGAAAAGTCGGATCTTTAACCTCAAAAGTCCCGCTGAGATGGCGCGCTTGATTGTCTCTTGGCTCGCACCGGAGATGCAGCCTGTGCATGAGCCAGTGATAGTTAAAGGCTGTATGGCGAATCTGGATAGCCTGTATGCGCTCCTGGAGACTCCCGCGCAAGTTATATTCTGGACTACGCTGAAGGGATGCTACGAGGGGATGCTGCTCTCGCAGCGCCATGCGTTTCAGGCGCTAGGGACTATCTACGAAACGTGGAAGCAGATCCACAACGACGGGTTCATGGCGCTTGTTTCGCCAGATGGTCATGTGTCGCGCGCGCTGTTCATGCACTTTATTGCGGCTGACATATTCATGCGGCCGGTGTACAAGGCAATAGGTCGCGAGCGCGGAATTCTGTTCACGCCTGGTAGCTTTCTCATTTATCGCTGGGTGGACGATGTTTATACGGGGTTGTCGAAGGAGATGAGGGAGGTCGTGGCGGAGATTGTGGGTTACATTGCGTTGGAATTGCTGCCGGAGGTTGAGAGGCATCGGACAATGTTTCCCGAGTGGAATCATGAGCTTGGGGGGTTTATCCACTGGCTGCGAAGGTGGCTGCCCGGGGAGGTCGAGGTTTTACAGTTGTGTGATTTGAACTAGAAGTGCCGACAGGGAGTTAAGCACCAGTAGAGGGATACAACGTTGAAGAAATATGACTCGCTATCAGAAGAGAACTCCCGAAGGAACAAAACAAGAAAAATCAAGGGTGTATGAGATCTACCCGTCATCCAAGGCATCAGTCCTTGTCTTCCAGCCTATAACTCCTCAACCCTACTTTGTAAAGAATCCCCCTTGGTACTTATGATACTAAATGCTCGCCTTTGACGTTCCCGAACCCTCAGCCGAGAGCCATCTTGAAGGATGATACCAGCCCAGCACCATGAACGCTATCAACATGGGCACCGCCTCAAGAACGTACAGCGGCCATTCATTCGTCATAACGTACGACTCGGTGCCGAGGGCGAACCTCGACGAGGCGGAAGATGGAGCGGATCTAGACACATTATCTTCTGACTCATTCTCCAAGAGTATGTGAAGGTAATAAGGTTGGAACAGTACCATGATAAAGAATCCCGCAACATAAACCCCCCTTAGCACCATGCGCATCCCCTCCTCTCCCTTCTCCAAAATGTCGCGGTGGAAGCGTATCACGACAGCCAGGAAAGCGCTGAACGTCGCCACCTGCAGTGCCAGCCCCCCAATCAAGACCCCCGTGCCGATCTCCTCGAGCGTCCCCTCCCACTCCCCCGACGCCGCAATCCCACTCCCGCCACCCTGCGTCAACATCGCGGCGACATCGAGCGTGATGAAGATTTTCGGGAGGTGCGAGACGCGGATAAGGCCTGCTATTTTGGCTTCCGGCGTCTTATCCAGTCGCTGTCCTCCTCCTCCTCCTTCTTCGTCCCGTGCAGTAGTGGATGTATCGTTCCCAGTACGTGTACGTCGTCTGCGCCTTTCACGACGACACCGACGATGGCCAGCTTCGGGGTCCGTGGGAACAGCGCCGCGGCCGCAGATTGACCGAATCACCCTGCCGAGCAGGACATACAGGCTCGCGCAGACAAGGACGGGCGCAAGCACAATCATGGTCTGGCTGGTTGCGAACAGCCCGATATCCTGCACGGACTGTGTGCTTGCAGCGCGCTGCGCGTACCCGTTTATCTCAATGAGCGTGCCGATTACGATTGGCGCCGAGTAGCTGTAGCGGAAGTACTTGCCGCTGGTCTTTTTTTTGTGCGCGCG
This sequence comes from Aspergillus incahuasiensis, assembly GCA_003719405.1. Classification (NCBI taxonomy): domain Eukaryota; kingdom Fungi; phylum Ascomycota; class Eurotiomycetes; order Eurotiales; family Aspergillaceae; genus Aspergillus; species Aspergillus incahuasiensis. The sequence goes on from RHLP01000303.1 coordinate 55,955, forward strand.
CCATGTGATCCACACGTGGTAAATGAAGGGGGTGATGTACAAGACGGCAAAGACGATTGAAGCTGCAAGGGAGGGGGTGTAGAAGTAGACGCTCCAGTCGTCGTCGGAATCGGGGTCGGAGTCGCGCTTTCGGAGGTGGTTCTTCATGAGCATGTTGAGAGTGAGGATTGGTACGGCTCAGGATGCTTGGGGTCTAGTATTGATGGACTTGTGTGTTGAGCGGTTAATGATGCCCGTTTATATAGATAGACAGGCGTCACAGCCCGCAGGAATTCAGAAAGTCTGTGGGTGCCTGGCCCAAGCCGCATTCGTTTTCTCGCATCCCTCGTTTAATCTAGATGCCGCCTGGGTTGACTCCTTCTATACAGTGATACTTAGGTGCAAGTTGAATCGAATGCGAGGATGCGACGGCCATCGTGTTGGTATGGTGCTGCGTGCGGTTGATCTGATTGGTTCTCGTTTGGAATGCGAGCACTGCCCTACCTTTACTACCTTGGCGCTTGGCACGGATCTTGGCCGATCTCTGTGTGTAAGGATGCCAGATACGTTGTCATGTTGTTAAGTGGAGTTGAAATGCGCCTTGATCAGATCGATCGTGGGGAAACCTGGCAGCAACCAGCCCGCAAACGGCAGCAGAGGTAGTCACCAGGGGAGCGTACAGTTGACGGTAAAGATGCCAAGAGCCAATGCTTCAGTTTACCTGGAAACCCACCCATCTTTCAGCATTGTGACTGAATAAAATAAGCTAGAAAGCTCGGGTTGGAAAGGATCGGCTCAAATATCAGCCCAAAATTTGGGGAGCCTCACTATTTCGCAGCAGCTTGGTTCTGCACGACTCTTGTAAGCTGTATGGGTAGCTTCAGTGCTAATATCGCCTACGGTAGACGTACCATAACGCATGCGAACGGAGAGATGAAAGGTTTTCGACAAGGTAACTCAAGACAGGCACAGTATCAGGAGTTGCGTAGAAGGCACGCACACAATTATCACAGTCCTCGATGAGAAAATTGGTCGAGAACCAAGAACGCGTGTTGTGCATAAGTTTACAGCCTTGAGAGAGCATCGTAGTCCCTGCAAAGACAGCATGGCAAATAGGGACAAGAGCGCGCAGTGTAGATCTTGATTTTGGAGCAAAACGATGTCCCAGGAAACAGGATGTGTAGCTCATCAACTCCATAGAGCGGGAGTCATACATACAGTGTTGCTGATTTCCAGCAAACTGATCAATGAACGTGCTGTAAATGCCAATGCTGTTATCGAGCCCGAGGAATGCGGACTTAGCTCGCCCATTGTTGAGCGCTCATTCATTCTGATCGCAGTCGGTGGGATCGTCATAAGAAGCATCCAACGATGATGCAACAGGCCTGACGCATTGTTATCTTTTAGCCTGAATGGCGTGACAGAGCTGACCCCGATCGGAAGCGACATCGCCTGTTTGCCCGAGCAGTGAACACTAGCAGAGGGCCTCAAGGGTTAGATTATTGCCCTTTGCTACAGACTGTTGGTCTGTCGGAGGATCTTGCTAGAAGCTAATGATCACCATAGGATCGCTATGGGTTTCGATTGGGGTCGGATGGCTTGTTCTGGCGCGGGGGACTGTATACCGCGAGCGGACCTTCGGTTGGAGTGTCGGCTATAGAGCCCGCGCGGAGCGAACAGCCGTGTTTCGTCAACCGATACTTACTCCGCAGTCGGGGTATAAATAAATGCTCACACTCCTCAAAACTTGGAGAACCATATCGAATCCAGTCGTCGCAGGATGTCGCCCACCACTGCCGCCACCGAAACCCCATTTGCTGATGTGTCGTTGTTCCCAGATGGACTCATGACCTCCGGGCAGCATGAACCGGACTGGTCGCTCCTCCGTCCATACGAGGAATTCCCCGAGCAAATGACAGGGCCGACCGTCTGGGATGCAGCCGAGTATCGTGACAAGCCTGAGCTCTGGACGCATTCTTTCACCGACGAGGAAAATGCTGAAATCGGTGCTGCGGCTGATGCTTTCATTGAGTCACGGACGCCCTTGACAGGCATCACCAAGGCCCTGTTCCCCCTACCTGTTCTTTCGGCCAGAATGGATGCGCTGCGGGAGGATTTATTAAATGGAAAGGGCTTCTTTCGCTTTAGGAACTTGCCCGTCCGACACTGGGGCCTTCACAAGTCTGCGGTTGCTTACATGGGTCTCGGGACGTATCTGGGGTACTTTGTCAGCCAAAACGGACGCGGCCACGTTCTGGGTCACGTCAAGGATCTAGGAGAGGATCCTACGCAGACATTCAAGGTCCGCATCTACCGGACAAATGCCAGGTACGTTCATAGCTTTCACTGTCGGACAAGTCTGACCTTACGTAGACAGTTTTTCCACACGGATGCCGGAGATTTGGTCGGTCTTCTATGCATTGCCAAGTCACTTTCTGGTGGTGAATCAGACATTGCTTCCACACATAACGTCTATAACAAGTTGCGGCGAGAGCACCCAGATGTTGCCAGAACATTGGCCGAGCCGAACTGGTACTTTGACCGGAAGGGAGAGGTGTCTGAAGGGCAATTGCCGTGGTACCGGGGCGCAGTATTCTGGCTCGAGACAGGCTCAAAGCCCAGGGTCTATGGCAAATTCGATCCAAACAACGCAACCTCGTTAGCGCGCTTCAATTCTGGGCCGGATGCAAGGATTCCCCCGTTGTCGGATAAGCAAAAGTACGCTATTGAGGTGCTAGAGCGAACCTGCAAGGAGTTATCCCTGCATATGATCCTCGAGCCGGGCGATATCCAATTCTTGCATAACCCCCATGTTTTTCATGCGCGCACTGCTTACACCGACTACCCTCCTAACTCGCTTGACGAAGACGGAAACGCACGACCCCAGAGGCACCTCATGAGACTTTGGTTAGCTGTGCCACAGAGCGAGGGAGGTTGGAGAATTCCATTTGCGGATGCCGACAACAAGAAGAGAGGAGGTATCCAAACAGGAAACCAGCCACCAAAGTGCCCCGTTGATGCAGAGTAGTTGATATCCTGCGCATCATCAAGTTCCAATGTATATACCACGATTATGATAGAAACGAAAATTGATGTCCCCAGCCGCTCGGGCCTTGGCCATCAGTCTGTAGATGCGATCCACCCACCCAAGGGTGCAAATTTGTGTATTCAAGCCCGGAATCTACCGCGGTTTCTGCTGGCTGCCATGTCCATCCAAGATCAGACGTGAAAAGCGATAACTCGTCTGCTTCTGTCAATGTAGCCGGGGAAATGTTGAGCGTAGACCCGGTTGTTGCGGATACAATACGCTCTGGGGCATGCCGTTCAGGGATAGCTCGACGCGCCATGCGATAGATAGTCAAGGGGTTAAGCACGTAGTCAGGCGCGCTCTGAGCCGGAATTCCTGCTGGGCTTTGCCTCCCTGCTTCGTCGGGCTCTGAGGGATACAAATCATCTGGGACGATGTTCCTTCCAGGGCATGCTATTTCGGCTTCCGAGCCTAGAAGCTTTAGCATTGTTTCTGCCAGAGTACACTCTTAGGGGTCAGCAGTGGTATTATATAAGAGGAAAAACATACGAGACGTTCGGAAACGGCATTTAGCGACTGCATGGCCTTCAAAGCGCGAATGTTGCTTTCGAGATATGGAATTGTTTGGACCACGAGGTCTTTGCTTTCCTGTTGACGCGGGTCGATGAGCTGTGTAAGATAATACAGCATAATACGAGAACTGTCGTAGGTGATCGTCGGCAGCCAGGTGTCGGACAAAACATGCGGTCCGTGGTGCTCCGCCTCAACGATGATCGTCGCCATTGTTTTTGCCGCATCGTATAAGTCCGATTGCAAGTTTTGCAGAAACTTGCTCTGCTCAGGCGGGAACTCGATGGCGGAGCGCAGTTTGAATAGAGCTGGGGCTCCGAGGCGGTACAAATCACACAATGTCTGATAGTGAGAGCAGTGGAGAAGGACCAACGCCCCTAGCTGGGAAGAAGCCTTGCGAGCATAAATTGCCGATGGGGTCCACTGCAAGCTCTTTGGGAGAGAACGGTACCAGTCCCAACATGCCTTGTCCAAAATTGCAAACTCTGAGTTGGGAAGCCACGGGGAGATGGCCTTGTCCAGATGCTTTATATAACGGAGGACCTGCTTCCGTATCCGTATTTGCTGGATGAAAAATGCCATGATTCCCATATTTTCGTCCGGGTTGATGGGGATATTCTCCGGCTGCAGAAACCCTAAAACGGCACCATCAAGCGTCCGCGTAACGCATGGAGTTTCCTGAACAAATCGTCGCTCATTGCAGGGGAGTTGTATTTTGATGTCTCTCTCCTCGATCAGCATCAGCTGGTCAACCCCACTTCCAAGAAGCGCGTCGGTCACAAAGCAACTCCACATCAGGCGACGTCGCGCCTCTCTCGCAGAGATGGAAAGGCCGGGCTCGATACATAGCACGTCTGTGGAGTACTCAAGATTGATCTGCAATGCTTGAGCCATGCGTGCCGTAATGCCCCCCAGCATGAACGCTTGGGTAAAGTTGCCCACTCGCAAAGCATAGTCATAGAGGAGCTGAGATGTCATAAGGTTGTCGACGGAGATCTTATCCAGGTTTTTCAGGATCATTTCGTATGCTGTTGCTGCCCACTGACTGCCCGCTCGCAATATGAACTTTGGCGACAACCTTTGGCTGGTGGTACTGCACTGCAAGGCATAGAATCTGTCTAGTTAGCTCGGTCGTCCGACTCGATCTGGGCACTTACTGGGCACCCAAAGCACAAACAACATGGAGTAAGGCACTTGGGCTAGGTTCCGATGCCATTTCCTCATCAACCCGCTGTAAAAAAGAAGGCCGGTGCAGGAACGCGAAACATCGAATTGGGTGAATGTGAGCAAAGTAGTTGTCGACTAGGACTGCAACCTTCGGCTTGTCAGAGAGGTCGGATAAAGTCAACCTGTCCCGCGTTCCAATGTTAGTTTTCATCGCCAGATGATAAGACGCCAAATTACCAAATAAAAGACGAGCTTTCTTGTGCATTCTCCTCCGGCGGACATGGTCTGTCCGGTTGAATGGGTGCCCTTGCGAGTCGCTGCGACCAAGCAGGTTCGATATTATCACCGTACTGACATTGCAACTGCTTATCCCTGCACCGGGAGCAAGCTGGTCGTTCGCCCGAGCATTTGACCCTTCTCAGCCGACAGCCGGTGCAGGATCGGTACGCTCGGCGCGCCCTCGGTGTACTGGGATGCCGTTCTGCTGGGTGCACGTAGCCGGAGCATTCCAGGTTGAGTCTCTCGCAATTGACGCAGCCATTTGGTCGCTCGTCGCATTTTACCTAGCAGAAACCCGTCAGCAAGTTTGGATGACGCGTTTCGTCGTCCAAACGTGGGCAGCTCACCTTGCGAGCGCGGCAGGTGTTGCACCCTGGAAAATGAGCTGGAGTTTATTCACTCATAGAGCCAAGAAAACAATCCCACCTGATCGAGATCGCTTTTTGCGATGCTGTTCCTGCTGCTGCAGTTGAGTGTTGTCCATGGCGGGGAGTGGAGGACGGATCGTCGGCTGCGGGGTCGCGGCGTGTTTTCTCGTGTCAACAACGTGCCTTTTCTTCCTCTTCATCGCTTCACTCACCCGACCTTGACTCATGATTGTCTTTCCATCATCTACAATAGTCCCACTCATCAACTTAATGAGCTCATCGCAAATGCTAATCAAATCCCCGCGTCTTGACTCGCAGTGACGGGAGCTACAATCACCGTACTTCTGGGTGGCCCGACTTTCCTCTCGATCGCAACTACGATTACAACGTCTACGGTGTTTTTCGACAAGATGGTCGGGAGCGCCTTGAAACCATCAGCCGGGTCTCTCCTACTCCAACCCACAACCCGAATGCTGAATGGTGGCTAGTCCTGCGGTCCTTTGACGCAAAACAACATTGCTTGAAGAATCCCATTCCCTTTGCAGGCGACTGCAGGCCTGGCGGACTTATCTTGCTAGAACCAACAACAACGCCTGTTATTGTGGCAGAGATGTCAATCCAGTGCGCCAATATCTTCGCCAATAATTTCATGTCCTGATGTCTGACATCAAAGCCGGATGAAGTTCGCCGCATTCATCTTGAACACAGCGCTTGGCTATCTGGCATGACCCCTGTCATGCAACCGCGTGCTCAGTTCTAGGTAGGCCACCTCTGAGAGCACCACTTGTTGCATACCAAACTCTACTTTGTGCCGGGGTACAATTTTCAATTTTTCTCGGTCGAGACCCGTCGTCCTTGACTGGATGGAACACGATAACCGCTCGGGGCAGCTCCCAGTTCCATTTTTCTCCCAGCGGTACGCCAGTGTGGGTTGCCGTTAGGGTCACTCGTGGGGCTTCGGTTCTTGCAGTTCGGGTGGATATTTGCCTTTTGTCGGGGGTTGTTCGGTAATGTCGCGATGGGAGCAAGGTGTCAACGAGCAGAAGGGCACTTTCGTGGGTGATGCTGGAAGTCCATCGAAGGAACATTGGTGCAGCAAGAGCACCTTTGACGAGATGCTTTCAGATTCAATCTAGCGTGAAAATTATGTGCGACAAACGCGGTCTTGTCGTATCCGGATTCAAAGAGCCTCGGTCGCCGGGTGTCAGGTTGTAACAGCCTCGTGAAACCCCTAATCGAAGGAATTTTCGGTTCTCCCTGAACGGATAGCTAGAGGATGCAGTGGAACCAGCGCGTAAGCTGCTCTCTCTGAACCTATGCTCTCGCACAAACCAGCACTCGAGCTGGTGCGGGGCCTAGGTGTCCTAGCAAATTTTGCAGCTTCGATATCGCACAGGTCTCTATTGCGCTGCCGCTTTGAGGTTTCTACTCTGCCGGGCGGTGCCGTTAATCAGTCCATTGTCGAACAAAAAGTATATCCGAGTCTTTGACTCTCAATGCCGATTTCTTTTCGCTCGGATGTTCCATGGTTTCCAACCGACTAGCTTGACGAATACAGGAGATTGTGACACGGAAAGCAGTGGCATTGGTCAGAAAAGCTGAAAGTCTGGTTCTGTCGCTGCTTTAGACTCGGCAATTTACGGGCAAACGGCTCGACTTTCATTCTTTGAATGAGGCACGAGCGTCTTGTCTCATCCTTGCGACTGCTTTGTACGACCAATTTGCTGTCAGTGCGCCCGCTCGGCAGTTGGGCTCTGAATATATCTATCAATAGATACCAACTGTACATGATGCGGCAGTGATATGTCTTATCTTCCTCCCTTCCAGCGCATGAATGCGTCTTGACCGCTGGAGTCCGAGAAATTGGTGGTGGTGAGACCCAGAATATACTGAATCTTGAACTCTGGACGCGCGGATCCATTCCTACCTGGAATAAAGTCGGAGTTCGGATGTTGGCTCTTTGACTCAGTTCTCTCATCATCTCGAAAATAGACCCCGACTCGGAGTCCAGACTTCAACTATCGTGGTCCTTGGAGACTCGGCATTATTGATTCAGGCTTTCTGCCGCAGTTCCTGGCTCTTTCACTGCTGACTTCATCGACAACGTTTCTAAAAAAGACGCTGATGTGGCAATGCAACCGCACAATTCGAAACTCGCCCAGCACAGCTCCCAATGGATACGCAGCTTCGACAAAGGATACAACCGTTCTTTCCATCGATCCCGACTGTTTCACTCCCGCTGATTCAGTGACGCCAGAATTGCGCCCCTATGGGCCAATAGCACTCTATCCTACGCTAGGTCAGGTACAGCGCCGCAGCCACCAATGATAATTTTAGTGACGGTGCTGGCGGGTCCGTTGTCGCTGGAAATATGACCAATAAGAATGCTTCTCAATACATCTCGTCGTCCCTTGCTCTCCTCCGATGCGTCGTCGGCTCATGGATGCCCCAGTCGTTCCCTTCACATTCCATCTCCACAGACTACCCTCACTTACGCAACTTCGTCCCACACGGGTCTCGACCACGGGGAACGGGCTCTTTCACACCGTGGTCGAGATTTCAAGGTCGAGGTGCTGGCAGCGGGAGTAACCATCACTCAAGCTATAAAGATCGGGCATCAGCCGTCCCAGTCTCAACTCGTCGTCTCTCTCCACAACCACCTCCTACCACGACGTTCCTTACCATTGCTTTTGCTACCTGGTGTAACACAGCTTACCATTTATCTTCGCTTGCGCACACTCCTTCACTATGCAGCTCACCAAGTACCTTTTGCTGCTCACAGCCGTGGCCTCCACCACCCTCGCTCGCCACGAAGGCCACGACAGACGTCACACCCATCTCACCAAGCGCGGAAGCTCTCCCGCCGCCTCAGCTACATCCGGCACATCTCCCGCTTCTGGCTTGCCCTTAGCTGAAGCTGGCACTTCCGCCGCCCCCAGCGCCAGCTCCAGCAGTGGCAGCGGCCAATTCACCACCCGCGGCTTCGGCAAGAAGACTGTTAACACCGGTTCGGGCATCACCTACAAAGGCAACGTTGGCGACCCCTACGGCAGCAACATCATCGAAGTGTCTGCGTCCGACGCCGAGTCCTACAAATACGTCGTCAAGCTCTCCGGCCAGAACACCGAGCCCTGGGACGTTGTCTTCTTCAACAAGTACGGCCCGACGGGCCTCATGAACGGCTGGTTCGGCTTCTCTGCAGTCAAGGTCTCCCTCGGCGCCGGCGAAACAAAATACGTCGCCATCGACGACGACTCCAATGGCGGCTTCGCGGCTGCCCCTAGCGCCGGCATGCCCCTTGACCCTGGCGGCGGGTACGCCGCGACCTGGGGCGAGTTCGACTTTGGCAGTACCGGTAACAGCGGCTGGTCGGGGTTTGATGTGTCGGCGATCACGGCGCAGAATGCGAAAATGGAGGTGCAGGGTATGAGTATCTGCGAGGAGGTTAGCGGAACCTGCTCGAGTATCTCGCCTGGTGCAGCGAAGGTCAACAATGCGTATACGACGGCTGAGACTGCGGTTGGTGGGATCGGTGGGAACATCCAGAAGGATCGCCGGATTGTGTTGGATGTTACCATTGATTGGAAGGGATAGGCGACTTCTATACTTTTAAGTAGACTGGCTTATGATTATGATGCTGTAGACCCATGATTCTTGTATATATTTCTCACCTTCGACATGAGATATTCAAAAACTCGGTTTAGTCAGTCTCCGCGCTCCACGATAAGCCAAGTTCATTGTTAAGTCAGTATGGCGTCCGTCTTACTGCCAGTGGCGCAGATGTCACTCAACCCAATTTGTGCACTTACTCAGCAACAGAATTGGCTCAGTTATGCAGCCATGTGTGCATAATTTCCCCATCCCGCAATCCTCCGGGCTCTCAGCCAGCACCACAACCACCATCACCACTCACATCCCAGCCTCGTCGTATTTATAGTGGAAGATCCAATAGGAATCATGCAGCTAGGAATAGAGACCCAAGAGCTCTCGGACTCACCAGCCGCTAACACGTCATCAAGCATGCAGTCACCATGCCAGCGAATATATATATCCTGAGCACTTCTCATACTTTGTTTTGCACACGCTATCTTGACTATATGATATATATCCTTTAACATCATGCCCCTCGTCTGGCTCATCACAGGAACATCCTCAGGGTTCGGACACGAATTCGTGCCGCAGCTCCTCGCGCGCGGCGACAAGGTCGTTGCCACGGCGCGGACTCTCTCCAAGATCCCCGACCTGCAGTCGCTGGGACCGAACGTCTCCGTCCTGCGGCTGGACGTCACAGCCTCGCAGGCCGAACTCAACGCCACGGCCGCCGAGGCAATCGCCGTCTATGGGAAAATCGATGTCCTCGTGAACAACGCGGGGTTTGCAAAGTTTGGGTTTCTGGAGGACTTGAGGTTTGTTTGTCGTCCCTAACTATCTCCAGTCGCCTGCCTCACTCAGTATTCGTTCGTACTTGGATAGCGAGACCGACTACGCCGCGCAGTTCGCCACGAACCTCTTCGGGCCTGTCAACGTGGCACGCGCGCTCCTGCCGCACTTCCGCGCCCGCAGGACCGGCACGGTCGTGAATATCGGCTCCTTGTCTGCGTGGGAGACGCATCCGGGACTGGGCGCGTACTCGGCGTCCAAGGCTGCGCTGCGTTGTATGTCCCGCGCCACGGCCCTCTCTTCTCTGCACTGGGCTAACAACACACGTCATGTGAATGCTAGACGCCACCGAAGCGCTCAGCCAGGAAGTTGCGCCCCTCGGCATCAGGACGCTCCTGGTTGAGCCTGGCCAGTTCCGCACGGAGCTCTTGGGTTCGCGGAATAGTGGGTTTGTTGAGAGTGCTTTTCCGGAGTACAGGGGGCTGGCGGATGCGACGTTCGGTGCGTTCCGTGCGGCGGATGGGAGGCAGAGGGGGCATCCTGGGAAAGGTGTTGCGCTGATCATTGATGTTGTCAAGGGGGAGGGAGTGGACGGGGGAGTTGGTCCTGGGGCTGGATGCGGTTGAGGCGATTCGGGGGAAATGTGAGCGGACTCTGAGCGTTTTGAGGGAGTGGGAGGAGGTTTCTGGGTCTACTGATATTTGAGATGATTGTTTAGTTTAGTAGGGCTATGGCAATATCTCTAAGTAGTACGTACGTATGTAAAGGGCACCGGCACCCCGAAGGAAAAGACAGTAGATTGATCAACTAGTAGAGAGCATAACAGCAGAACCATACTATACTACACCCGATCAAGCACATCACCACCACCAACAAACTCCCCATCCAGCGCCGCATCCTCCCACCTGCGGTCCCCGATCCCAACAAGCCCAGCCCTCTCAACAACCTTCTCCATCTCAATCTCAGGATAAATCCCCTCCGTCCCCGCACACGGCCTCCCAACATCAATCTCCTCCAGCACGCCACGATTCGCATACATATTGAGCGCAGGCTGCAACTTCTTGTGAAACAGCTCGCGGTCCCGTTTAGCCTTCTCTTCCGACCGAGCCCGCCCCTCGCGCTCATACGCCTCGGCCGTCACATGCTCCGCGCACGAGAGATAGATCACAGCAACAGGGGCAGGACATACCTCCTTCTCAAACCCGAGCACGTCGACGACGTCGTTGAGAACGCCCGGCGTGTGGATGACGAGGACGCGCGCGGGGCTCACGGGCGTGCAGAGCGCGTTGGCCATGGCCTTTTTGAGCCAGGGGAGGAGGGATCCGCGGGGGAGCGCGTGCGGGACGCAGACGGATTTGGCGTCTTGCGATTCGCGCATTTGGGCGAGACATAGGGACCCGCTGCCGAGGGGTTTGAAGGATGAGGCGGCGTAGGTTCTGCATAGGTTTAGGCTGGGCTTTAGCGAGGGGACGCCGGGGTCGGCGAAGATTAGGACTGTGGGGGTGGTTTGGAG